>CM042405.1:25590025-25662525 GCA_023634145.1 Thymallus thymallus
GGGGTCACAAAGTAAAATTGATTCATACATGATTTTACATTCATTTATACATGATATTTAAGATACCATTAACCTACACCATCAAGCTAATTGATTCTCTGATTATTTTTTGTAGGACTCTTAGGGGTATCAGAAACACATGTGCAAAATAATTTGATGAATCTTTAGGATCTGACCTTATTGCCATTATCTCAATAAAGGTTATAGCACAACATATGGCAAATTTCAGTCTTAAGGAAGGAAATATGCTTTGGAGTGATTGAAATGCATGTACATCAGAAAGGTATTAAAAAGTTCAGAGATGATCTTCAAACAATTGTATGTATGATAATTTGTGAAGAATCAAATCATTTTCCTCAGTTATTCTGTGAAGATTCATCACTCTACCTTCTAACGAGCACAGCTTGTGTCGTAGGTGGAAACAGAAAACACGTATACTGTACGTTCCTGAAAGTCTTAGCTTTCAGGGATTGGGTCATAGTCGGTAATACTGTAGCTACAACTGTTCAAAATTTAGAGCCAAATCCGTAGGAAGAAAACAATCTTGAGATGCTTCTGAAACCACTTTTACCTCTCTGTTTGTCCCAGCCGCTAATAAGGTTACTCACGTAACCATGGTTCTATGATCTAAGAGGCGCATTCAGCTGACTGAGGAAAACACAAAAGAACAAATATTTTCAGATGATTGCCTCAAGCCGCCAATTAAGTTGCAGAGAGATGCATGCGTGCAACGGCTATGCCTGACCTAAGCAATGTATTTGTTCGCCAAACAATGCCCAGGGTCCTAGCCTCAGTCCTAATTGTTAAGTTCATGTTTTAAGTAGCCCTGCAGTGTTGTTTGTAGTGTAGTGTTGGGGAGTAGCAGTGGTAATCTAGGAGGGAACAGAACACTTGGCTAGACTAGCAGCAGATGCATATTTAACAGATCTCTCTTGTTAGATAACCCACTTGCAGTGCCTTCAGAAAGTATTCACAACCCTTTTTCGTTGTGCTACAGCCTAAATTTAAAATTGAATAAATTCAGATGGTGTGTCACTGGCCTACACTGGCCCATAATGTCAAAGTGGAATTATGTTTAAAAATGTTGTTTTACAAATCCATTAAAAATGTAAAGTCAATTTCAGTCAATCAGTATTCAACCCCTTTTTTATGGCAAGCCTAAATAAGTTGAGGAGTCGAAATTTGCTTAACAAGTCACATAATAAGTTGCATGGACTCCCTCTGTGTACAATAATATTGTTTAACATGATTGTTTTAATGACTACCTCATCTCTGTACCCCACAAATACAAGTTATCTGTAAGGTCCCTCAGTCGTGCAGTGAATTTAAAAAACACAGATTCAACCATAATGACCAGGGAGGTTTTCTAATGCCAAACAAAGAAGGGCACCTCTATTGGTAGGGTAAAAACACTGAATATCAGTTTGAGCATGGTGAAGTTAATTACACTTTGGATGGCGTGTCAATAAACCCAGTCACTACAAAGATACAGGCGTCCTTCCTAACTCAGTTGCCGAAGAGTAAGGAAACCACTCAGGGATTTCACCATGAGGCCAACGGTGACTTTAAAACAGTTACAGATTTATTGGCTGTGATAGGAGAAAACTGTGGATGGATCAACAACATTGTAGTTACTCCACAATACTAACATAAATGACAGAGTGAAAAGAAGGAAGCCTGTACAGAAAACAAACACTCCAAAACATGCATCCTGTTTGCAACAAGGCACTAAACTAAAATTGCAAAAAATGTGGCAAAGAAATTAACTTTATGTCATGAATACAAAGCGTTATGTTTGGGGAAAATCCAACACAACACATCTCAGAGTACCACTTCATACTTTCAAGCATGGTGGTGGCTGCATCATGTTTTTTAGGATAAAAATGAACAGAATAGAGTTAAGCACAGGCAAAATCCTAGAGGAAAACCTGGTTCAGTCTGCTTTCCAACAAGACAACAACCTAAAATACAAGGCCAACTATACACTGGAGTTAATTACCAAGACAACATTGAATGTTCCTGAGTGGACTAGTTACAGTTTTGACTTAAATCGGCTTGAAAATCTATGGCAAGTTGAAAATGTCTGTTTATCAATGATCAACAACCAACTTACCAAGAAAGGCTCACTGCTGTAATCGCTACCAAAGGTGATTCTAACATGTATTGACTTGGGTGTGAATACTTATGTAAATTCAATATTTCTGTATTTCATTTTCACTAAATTTGCAAATACATCTGAAAACATGTTTTCACCTTGTCATTATGGGGTTTTGTGTGTAGATGGGTGAGGGAAAAAAAACGATTTAATACATTTTTTATTCAGGCTGTAACACACAAAAACATTAGGAATCTGAAGCCACTGTAGGAGACAGTTGACAGCCCAGCCGACACACGCAACTGTGCACTGACCAGATGTGTGCATGCGTGCGTGTGTGTGAATGCACTTGTGTATGTGTACATACATAGCTGTGTGAGCTGCATGTATACCTCAATTTGTGTGTGTGTGTGTGTGTGTGATGTGCATGTGTGTGTGTTTTCTGAGACGTCGGTGGTGGGTGAGGTATTCTCAGCACGTTACAATTATTCCTCCCTCTCATCCACAGTAAAGGCATAGCAATGCAATTTACACATTAGAATCAGAGCCATGTGACACAGGCCGGGCCATTAGCAACCCATTCAAGTGTTGTTCTGCGAGACAGCACTTTGGGACTGCACTTACATATGCCCATCGCTTACCTCCGCACCACTACACCCGCTAGATGATCCCTCACCCATCTTCCCTCACCCTTCTTCCCTCACCCCTCTTGCTCTCCCCCACTGTCAAGTGAACGAGAAATATAGAGGGAGCTAAAAGAAAACAAGATGCGGAAGAGAGAAAACAACTTAAGAGCCGAGGGGTGTTATTTGGGTTTATCTGTGTGGACGGAGAGAGAGAGCAGCAGTCTGGACTCCATTTGGGGGACAAGGGGTTCCTAACTGGTGTTTTACCCTGTCTGGACCAACCCATACACACACACCTACACACACACACACAAACACACATACACACACACAAGGGTAATGTTGGTGATCACAGCCCCTCCACAGCCTTCGAAGCCTGTTGGGTAAAAAGGTATAGCATTGTGTCAGTAAGTGACTTTATCTAGCCTACAGTTAGACTGGGAGTCTTTGAAAAACAAACACACAACGTCACTGTTAGGAGTGCTATCACTTATAAGATACATGAGATGAAGAGTTCCCTACCAGTCTGATTCGTCCACTACAACTGACTAGCGTAACCAATATAACAGTGCCTTGCTTACTAAATAATGATCACCTTGTTGATTTTACCAAAGGCGTTCATCTGGGCAAATCTCACATCAGAATTAGATGTCCATCTATGTTACTCAAACGTCAAATTTGAAAGTTGTACCAAGTGTACTCTGCCTGGCTAGCATAACTCACGTGAAAATGGTTAACGTAGGCCTAACCGGATAAATAATAAGAAAGGTTATGAAATAGGCCTACACCATCTTGGAACAGGTGCTGCACGAGTGAAATTCCCGGTTTTGTTTGGAAGGATTTTGGAGTCATTGTGGACAAGGACAACAACCCGGTACATGGGCACACAGTCATAAAAAAAAAAAAATCCAGCAGGTATTTGTTTACAATAAGCTAATTCAGTTTATTATCATTCATTCATTATGTTAATTCAGGCATTCGTTCATTTAGAGCAGGGGTCTTCAACCTTTTCTTTAACAGGGATCCCCTGTCAGGCAAACCGGCGACCCAGGGACCCCCATTATACGTTGGCATAATATTTGCTGTCTTGGCTTATCATCTTGGCTTATGAATGATAATGGCAAGGAGAAGTAATCAACATTTATTTTAAAATTAATAGATTTGGTCGTTTTTCATTATTTTGACCTCCCCACATTATAATGGGAAGAGGAAGTGTAAACTCTAACATAATGTAATTGGCTCCAATGAGTTTAATTAGCTAAATATTTGTAGTTGAGAAATAATGTTGAAATCATTAGAAAGAAGACATTGTCTTTTCTACTGTATTGTATTATATATTCATAAAAACATTGACAAAAATAAAAAATCCCAGAAATGTTCCATACACACAAAAAGGTTCTTTATTTCTTAATTCATGGCATGGTTTCCTTTCATCCACATTTTGAATAGACTTGCAGAGAAATTAATTCACGCAGGGAGGGTAATAATAGCCTACTACTCTGGAGTCATGAAAACAATGAAATAAATGGATGTCATTTGGCGAGCCGCGGATCGGCTCAACAATCTATGCAGGTGGGTCAGGTTGCGGAAATCTGCCCTTATCTTGGATATCGGGTCGTGCTCGGAATTGTTGTGGCTGGCGTGGGGCAGGTGCGGCTCCAAAAAACTGACCCGTGCATGACTCTACTCCAAGGACCTGTGTGTGTGTGTGTGTGTGTGTGTGTGTGTGTGTGTGTGTGTGTGTGTGTGTGTGTGTGTGTGTGTGTGTGTGTAGTTGTGTGTGCAATTGTCTTAGCTCCACGGGGTGAGCTCTGAGTTTGTGAGTGTGCGAATACAAAGTGCTGACTAAGGGGCTGTCCAGAACAGCATCTTATCTGAGGCGTGACGTGTGGAGGCAGGCTGGCTATCAGGGAGAGGAATCTAACAGTTCCACCATTAGAGGGGGAAAATGGTAGAACTGCACCAGGCTCCTTCTATTGTAAGAGATACATTTACTGTGTGATAAGCAGAAATCCTCTTCTGGGACGGAGCAGGAGAGGCAACGAGGACTGAAAGGGGGAAAGGGCCAGAGAGGACTTGAAGCACTCTCACACACACACACACATACACAAGCATCTGCACGTGCACAGCGCACACCCAGTAGTGGGCACACACACATGTACATAATGTGCACACATACGCACACACAATCAAACGCATATTAGACGATGTCTGATATTAAGGTAGTCTCGAGGTATTGCTTGCCTGAGGTAGATTACCTGTAGACCACACTATCTACCAAGATATTCTTCATGTATACCACCACAAACCGACGCTGGCACTAAGACCGCACTCAACGAGCTGTATAAGGCCATAAGTAAACAAGAAATGCTCACCCAGAAGCGGCACTCCTAGTGGCCAGGGACTTTAATGCAGGCAAACTTAAATATGTTACCAGCATGTCACATGTGCAACCAGAGGAAAAAAAAACTCTAGACAATCTTTATTCCTCTCTCAGAAACACGTACAAAGCTCTCCCTTGCCCTCCATTTGGCAAATCTGACCATAATTCTATTCTCCTGATTCCCGTCATCTGATTACAAGCAAAAACTAAAGCAGGAAGTACCAGTGACTCGCTCAGTACGGAAGTGGTCAGATGACACTACAGGACTGTTTTACTAGCACCGGCTGTAATATGTTCTGGGATTCATCGACGACGTCGTCTCTAGTGACCGTACGCACATATCCCAACCAGAAGCCAGCTGTGTGACTGTGTGATCACGCTCTCTCCGTAGCCAATGTGAGCAAGACCTTTAAACAGGTAAATATTCATAAGGCTGCAAGGCCAGATGGATTACCAGGACGTGTACTCAGAGCACGCGCAGACCAACTGGCAAGTGTCTTCACTGACATTTTTAACCTCTTCCTGACCAAATCTGTAATACCTACATGTTTCAAGCAGACCACCATAGTCCCTGTGCCCAAGAAAGTGAAGGCAACCTGCCTAAATGACTACTGCCCCATAGCACTCACATTGGTAGCCATGAAGTGCTTTGAAAGGCTGGTCATGGCTCACATTAACACCATCAACCCGGAAACCCTAGACTCACTCCAATTCGCATACCGCCCAAACACATCCACAGATCTTAATCACACTCCACACTGCCCTCTCCCACCTGTACAAAAGGAACACCTATGTGAGAATGCTGTTAATCGACTACAGCTCAGCGTTCAACACCATAGTGCCCTCAAAACTCATCACTAAGGTCCCTGGGACTGAAAACCTCCCTCTGCAACTGGATCCTGGACTTCCTTACGGGCCGCCTCCAGGTGGTAAGGGTAGGCAACAACACATTTTCCAACACGGGGGCCCTTCAGGGGTTCATGCTTAGTCCCCTCCTGTACTCCTTGTTCACCCACGATTTCGTGGCCAAGCACGACTCCAGCCCCATCATTAAGTTTGCTGATGACACAACGGTGGTAGGCCTGATTACCGACAACGATGAGACAGCCTATAGAGAGGAGGTCAGAGACCTGGCAATGTGATGCCAGGACAACAACCTCTCCCACAACGTCAGCAAGACAAAGGAGATGATCGTGGACTACAGGAAAAGGAGGGCCGAACACGCCCCCATTAACATTGACGGGGCTGTAGTGGAGTGGGTAGAGAGTTTCAAGTTCCTTGGTGTCCACATCACTAACAAACTCTCATGGTCCAAACACACCAAGAAAGTCGTGAAGAGGGCACAACAAAGCCTTTTCTCCCTCAGGAGGTTTGGCATGGGTCCTCAGATCCTTAAAAGCTGCACTATTGAGAGCGTCCTGACCGATTGCATCACCAACTGGTTTGGCAAGTGCTCGGCATCCAACCGTAAGGCGCTACAGAGGGTAGTGTGTACGGCCCAGTACATCACTGGGGCCAAGCTTCCTGCCATCCAGGAACTACAGTGCCTTCGGGAAGTATTCTAACCTCTTGACTTTTTCAAAATGTTGTTAGGTTACAGCCTTGTTCTAAAATTGATTTGGTTTTTCTCATCAATACACACACTATACTCAATAATGACAAAGCAAAAACAGGTTTTGTTTTATTTAATACATTTTAGAATAAGGCTGTAACGTGACAAAATGTTGAAAAACAGAAGGGGTCTGAATACTTTCTGAAGAAACTGTATATGCTAGGCGGTGTCAGAGGAAGGCCCCAAAAATTGTCAAAGACTCCAGTCATCCAAGTCATAGACTGTTCTCTCTGCTTCCGCATGGCCAAGTCTAGGCCCAAAAGGCTCCCGAAAAATAGGTCTTCTCGCCAAATCGTCTGTAGTGTCCGAACAGTTTGGCTACAAGCGTCTTGGGACTTCATGTAAAGTCAGTACAGCCGATCTGCCAACTTCTGTCTGTAGCATAAGAACAGTTTGGCCTACACACTAATATCACTCCTCTCACAAATACGTACATGTTGGTTGTTTTGCTCTAGGACGTCCACAGGCCTCACAAGACTCATCTGAAGGTCCCCCGATACCAGTTGAAAAAATGAATGGAAATACAGTACATCACTGGGGCCGAACTCCCTGCCATGCAGAACCTCTATACCAGGCGGTGTCAGAGGAAGGTCCTAAAAATTGTCCAGCCATCCAAGTCATAGCCTGTTTTCTTTGCTACCACACGGTAAGCGGTACTGGAGCGCCAAGTCTGGTACTAAAAGGCTCCTGAACAGCTTCTACCCCAGAGCCATAAGGGCAAACAATTAATTAAATGGCCACCCGGACTATTTGCATTGACCTCCCCTTTGTTTTTACACTCCTGCTACTCGCTGTTTATTATCTATGCATAGTCATTTTACCCGTACCCATGTACAAATTACCTCGACTAACCTGTACCCCCGCACATTGACTTGGTACCAGTACCCCCTGTATATAGCCTTGTTATTGTTATTCTATTGTGTTACTTTGATCTTTCTTTAGTAAATATTTTCTTAAAACTGCATAGTTGGTTAAGGGCTTGTTTGTAAGCATTTCCCGATAAGGTCTACACCTGTTGTATTCGGCGCATGTGACACATAAAATTAGATATGATTTGATATAGAATGCACATATCACTGACAAAAAGAGGAGGAAAAAAACGATCCTGTACTTTTCCTACGCTGTGTTTCTTCATGAGTCACTCTTCTATGATTCACTGTCTGGCTACAGATAACTGGAATCAGCAGTTCTGAAAACAGATAGGAGAGAAAGTGAAGTGACGAAATAGTCAGACGTCAAGAAACAAACCTCAAGCACGGATCGGGTATGGGGATTCGCAACAACAAAGGCCTGCACTCTCACCCTCTCACCACCCACACAACTCCCCCTTCTCCCTCTCACCCTCTCACCACCAATCAAACTCCCCCTCCTCCCTCTCACCCTTTCACCACCCACCCAACTCCCCCTCCTCCTCTTCCCTCTCACCCTCTCACCACCCACCCAACTCCCCCTCCTCCTCCTCCCTCTCACCCTCTCATCACCCACCCAACTCCCCCTCCCCCTCCTCCTCCTCCTCCTCCCTCTCACCATCCACCCAACTCCCCCTCCTCCCTCTCACCATCCACCCAATTCCCCCTCCTCCCTCTCACCATCCACCCAACTCCCCCTCCTCCTCCTCCTCCCTCTCACCATCCACCCAACTCCCCCTCCTCCTCCCCCTCCTCCCTCTCACCCTCTCCCCTCCTTTGCTCTTTTTCGGCCTACTCTCGAGTCTGCCAGTGCTTGTTCTGACTGACTTTGTTTTAGAGTAAATTAACACACAGTTCTAACTGGTTTCTGTATATAATGTTGGTCTACAGTACAAACTGTCATTATCCCAAACTGCTCAAACATCCACTCACAGACCCCTCCCCTGTGTGTGTTCAGTAACACGGTCTGTCTCTGTAACAGACGAACAGGCATTTAACTGGGAGATAAATTTTGTTTTTCTCTTTATCTGAGTCGGTTGAGAAAAATCTGTTCTCATTTAAGTGGATCGACAGAGCACCCTTAAACGACATCGACTTCAAGTCAATAGAACAAGACAGGCATCAATGATCCTTTCTGACGGATAGGCCAGATTTACACACAGTCATTACCTACTGCATTGGTCAGCCTATAACCTAACCACTAAGATGGCTGAAAGAGATTCACTTCAAGGGTTGAGCGGTAGTCACACTTAACAGGCTGGTAACGAGAAATGGCAGATAGAAATCTATACCGCTACTGTAGCCTGCTTGTATGGAAGTGTATTAAGAGGTCTGCTAAGAGGCCTGGACCTTTATGACACAGGAGTTATAGGGTTAAGGCCCTGTGATTAAAGGGTCACTGTTTCAAGCCTTGTTTAGGCTGTTTCTTTGAAAACACCGTACGGTACAATTGTTCTGTAAGTAGCCGACAAGATTGTCCTTGCTTTGTGATTGTCTCCTTGCAGCTAACAGCTGAGCTGATGGAACAACTACCTTGTCTTTCTCAGTGTTTCTGTATATCTACAGTATGTAGGACACAGACACACACGTGTATCGGCATGTGACAAAAACAGACACACACCTGAGTGCGACACGGATTCCAAGTCGGCGGGTGTCATCGCTTCACACCTCTCCAGAAGGATTCTCAACAGGTGCGGCCGCCGTGCACTGTGGGTAATTGATGTCGAGTGCAGCCGGGCTGAAAGTGGTGCAACGCCAAATCAACTCATGACAAAAACAAACAAACAATGGAAAGTACTTTCTGATTACCTCAGAGTTTTCCTGCGTCTCAAATGACACCCTGTCACCCGGCATAATACACTGCTTCAGTCTTTCTATACAGCTCTACGTGGAAATAGGGAATCATTTGAGACACCACTGTTATGCTTTTTAAGAACTCTATACTGTAATATTAGTGAGTCAGTCTTTACCCCATAGGCTCTCTCTCTCTCTCTCTCTCTCTCTCTCTCTCTCTCTCTCTCTCTCCTCTCCCCTCTCTCTCTCTCTCCTCTCCCCTCTCTCTCCCCCTCTCTCCTTCTCCCCTCCCTGTTCCACTGTCTACACTAATTTGGTAATTAGAATTCAGATTTCCATGTCGCAGGGTGTGCCTATAAAACAGCTGCTTGGGAGTAAAACTAACTTGCTGTAGAAAGGGAGCCCTGTGGAGAGGGAAGCATACATTGACTGCAGCTAGTGCATAAATATACATTACAGCTCTCCAAGGCTACGACAGACAACTTTTGGGGAAAACACCTCTTTGCCTGGATCTGAGATTGACTGCATTCAGAAAACAAATAACACTACGAGCCGGTATCTCGGGCAACGATTAAGCCTAGCTGTGTAGGCTTTTTATTCGAGGCCTTCCTGCGGTCCAAACAGGAAAATGCTTAATCTGTGTCTGGTAAACATTCTAAATGTTAGTCGTTCAGCAAACGCTCTTGTCCAGAGTGACTTATAGGCACAATTAGGGTTAAGTGCCTTGCTTAAGGTGTTGAGTCAGCTCGGGGTGTTGAATCAGCAACCTTTCGGTTACTGGCCCAACGTGCTTGACCGCTGGCTACCTGTCGCCCTCAGGTAGGAAACCAGCCCTTTAAACACTGACATAGAGCTATGATTCTAGAACACACCCTGACCGATTCCTGTCTTATTCCATCGTAGACCCTACAGTGGAAGGACTTACAATTGGCTCCCAGGACTGATACACTTCCTGAAGAATCTAGAGCTCGATGACATCACTGTTTAATCTTGCCTCATCAAACCTAGTCCAGCAGAGAGAACAGTCCTTGGGTGGCTGGTGTCAGACAATTTTTAGGGCCTTCCTCTGAGATGTGTATATGTGTGTGTGTGTGTGTGTGTGTGTGTGGTGTGTGTGTGGTGTGTGTGTGTGTGTGTGTGTGTGTGTGTGTGTGTGTGTGTGTGTGTGTGTGTGTGTGTGTGTGTGTGTGTGTGTGTGTGTGTGTGTGTGTGTGTGTGTGGTGTGTGTGTGTGTGTGTTTGTGTGTGTGTGTGTGTGTGTGTGTGTGTGTGTGTGTGTGTGTGTGTGTGTGTGTGTGTGTCTCCCTGCTCTCTTCACTCTGCTGCAGGCGTCTGGGTCTCAGTGGACCCATCTGGTCTCCATAGTGTAGAATCTGGGACACAGTTAGACACGGGCCCCTAGTCACCCTCCTACAGCACACACACACACATACATATTTCAACAGAGATGGTGTGGTTACTTTTGTTCAATTAAATTAATTCGCATTGACTTTTGTCATGTTTTATGATTTCTTAGGAGAGAGAAACAGCAGCTGAGAAGGTATTTTGTCTACAGACTAAAACATCATCAAGAGTGCCATATAAGTAGAGAAACAGACTGTGCTATAGTCTATTGCTTCATAGTTATTCAGTCTGTCAACAGGAGTCAGGAGATATTTACACAGCAGAATCATCGGCTGTTCGTTTAAGGGTTGTTATTTGATGAATTTGCGATAAATGTTTTCCCTCTATTTACACTGAGTATACATTTACATCAATTGAAGTGGATCAATAAGGGATCGTAGCTTCCACCTGAATTCACCTGGTCAGTCTATGTCATGGAAAGAGCATGTTCCTAATGTTTTGTACACTCAGTATATATGTCTTCCCACATTTATTTCCTTTAATGTGAACAGAAAATGAAGGTTTGCCTACTTTCTGGAAAGTTCAAATGCGAGTAGAGAGAGAGAGAGAGAGACAGAGAGAGAGAGTGAGATAGAGAGAGAGAGATAGAGAGACAGAGAGAGAGAGAGAGAGAGAGAGAGAGAGTGGGAGAGGAGTTTAGGATTGCGTCTGTCGGTCTCTCTGCTCCACATACTCTCTGATGGAGTAGTTATGAATATGCATTAGGGAGGAACTACACAGGTGACATGCTTGACTCCTGTTGTTCTGGTTACATGAGCGAGAGAAGACTGTTTTCTCTCTCTGAGGAGGAGAAGGAGGAGGAGAAGGGGAAGAGGGGGAAGAGGAGGGTAGTCCCCTGAGAACACTTTGCTTTTCTACAGCGAGGAGGATAAAACCCACATGCTAATGATGCAACCATAACAAAACACTACACACACTACACACACTACACACACACACACACACACACACACCACACACACATACACACACACACACACACACACACACACTACACACACACACACACACACACACACACACACACTACACACTACACACACACACACACACACACACACACACACACACACACACACACACACACACACACTACACACACACACACACACACACACACACACACTACACACACTACACACACACACACACACACACACACACACACACACACACACACACTACACACACACACACACACACACACACACACACACACACACACACACACACACACTACACACACACACACACACACACACACACACACACACACACACACACACACACACACACACACACACACACACACACACACACACACTACACACACACACTACACACACACACACACACACACACACACACACACACACACACACACACACCACACACACATACACACACACACACACACACTACACACACACTACACACTACACACACACACACACACACACCACACACACATACACACACACACACTACACACACACTACACACTACACACACACACACTACACACACACTACACACATACACACACACACACACACACTACACACACACTACACACACACTACACACACACATACACACACACACACACACACACACCGCACACCAGAGAACAGGAGGTACATGCTTCCACTCCTAAATGAGTTTTAGGGGGAACAAAATAAGTTCCCAAAGTTGCTCTGCTCTCATTTAAACGTCTTTATTTAAACTACACAACCAATCATGTTCTGTACAAATAAAACACAGATAATATTAAAATATGTTGTAACTCGATCAACCGTGCAAAGTCACCTCTGACCCACAGCGTCTAGACAGAAAATGGTGGAAATTCTGTATTTTTAGAGACCTCAGAGACAGAGAAGGATTCCATTTCAGACGGGTATACACAGGCTCAGTGTGTGAGCTGAAAAGAGAGCGAGAGAGGGAGAAGGAGAGAGAGAGAGAGAGAAAGAGAGAGAGAGAGAGACAGAGAGAGAAACAGATACATGGAGTGTGAGGGAGACAGAAGGATCACTTCTGAGTGAGAAAAAAAAAGGTTTGAGTCTGAGAGAGAGGAATAAGCATAGATAGTCTTTCAGCGATAGAAGGATGGAGTTTAAGAGCAGGTGAAGAGGAGGAGGAAAAATACAGGGAGTAGAAGAGGTCCTCAGGGGCAGGGGGGTTAGACAGTAGAGAGAGCTCTAATGTCTTTATTTCAGGTGAGGCAGACCCCTGCGTTTACCTGGAGGTCAAAGGGCAGAGGGGAGGCGAGATGGGTCATAGATGGCCAAGGACCAGGGGAGAGAGAGAGGGGAGAGTGAGGGGGGGAGGGAAGGGAGAGAGAAGGAGAGAGGGAAAGAGGTTGGGAAAAGCTGGAGAGGGGGAGAGGTGCCTGAGACAGCAAGAGAGAGAGAGAGAGAGAGAGAGAGAGAGAGAGAGAGAGAGAGAGAGAGAGAGAGAGAGAGAGAGAGAGAGAGAGAGAGAGAGAGAGGTGATTAATGTGTGTGGAGGCAGACCTGAGGTTGACCCTGGGGCTAAAGCACTGGGGCCTACTGTCTGTCCAGCATACACACCCACATAGGCACACACACACAGCTACACACACACACACACACACACACACACACACACACACACACACACACACACACACACACACACACACACACACCTACACACCCCCACCCCACCTAACACCTACACCTACACCCATGTACAAAATATGGGGGAAAACCATGGTCTGTGTTGGGGTATATCTTCAGAGTAATATAAAATGTTACAGTAATGGTATTAGTGGTGTAAGACTGAAAGGGCTGTGTGATATTACCCTGACCTCTACTGCAAAGGTTAAGCAGTCTGGGAGAGGATTAGAAGTTACTGAACATACTGTATATGCTAATTGACACAGAAACTAGGGTGCATCTGATAGGGCACACGGACACATGGACACACACACACACACACATGGACTCAAAATGTGTCTTTAAGAGGGATATTTTATGTGAGGGTTTAAGCGTACAATTAATCTATCTGAAGATAATCTCTCGTGGACAGCCTACGTAAACATTATGGTACCGTAGATCTGTCATGCTACAACGGGATGCGTGAGAGTTGGGTTTTTCGTCACTGGTCATTTAGACAAATCAGAATTTCTAAAGTGTTAGAATCTTTTGAATTTCGTAAGGGGAGGGGACATTTGACCCATAGACTTGACCGTCATTTGCAAAGAAAGAGGGTGTAGCTCTTTGCTGCGGTTCGGTCCTCGTTCTATCTCTTCTCACGGATATGTACCACAGTATTTACATGGTTATCAAAACGTCACACCAGGGTAAGCCTACACAAAATACAACCCTTATTTTAAGTGTTTCTAAAATTCCCAATGGGATAAATGAATGGTTGAAAAACAATTGGAACCATTTCCCTGTTTGACTGCTAGGTTTTATGGGTATTGTGACACCTCCACTGTGGGGCTTTATGGACCCAGAACTTAATCAAGCCTCAGACCAATTACGCAAGACTTTAGTTCTGGGTTAACCTAGATTGATCTGAAGACAATAGTTTGTGTAGTAAACACACTTGCCATTCATCTGGTGGAGCAGCGTGTGTGTGCTTCAGTCTCCAGAGACGTCATAGCCCAGTCGACAGATAAAAACACACTGATTGAATCTGTTTCTTCCTCGGGGGTATTGTTAACTTGTTTAACCGCTTGGCATCTTCATCTTCCCTTTCTTCCTTCCCAGGTCCCCTCACAACAAGCTGATAGTCAGATAAATTGCGTGTCAAATATCTTACATGACATTAGTTGATGAACGTGCTATTTGATTGTAACAGTCTATGTTCACTCTGGTGAGAATTCCCTGTCGTTCTCATTCTCAGAGTTGATGATGACTTTTGTCTTTTTGCTAATTAATGATTTGTACAGACAGAGAAAACAAGGGAGAAAGACAGATATAGAGATACAGATACCCACATAAAGAAAATACTATAGTATATTATGATATACATACTGTAGTATTCACTGTAGTGTTTTTGCAGACTTTAGTCCTGTATTATTTACTGTAGTATACTGTCATACTTACAGATAACTATAGTATAAATACTATAGTAAAATAAAACTGTAGTATATACTGTTGTAGTTATTGTTGTGTTTTTGTGGACTGTATTATATTATATTATTTACTGTAGTGTTTTTGTTTAATTATGTTTGACACACTCGTGGTAATGACTGCAGCGGAATTGTATCAAATACATTAAACACATGGTTTCCAGGTGTTTTATTCCATTCCGTTTGCTCCATTCCAGCCATTATTATGAGCCGGCCTCCACTGGTTTGACATAGAAATGGAGGCTGTCTCCTTGGAAACCTAATGGATAAATACTAAAAGAGCACATTTTCCATAATCTGTAGGTAGGTAGGTAGGTAGGTAGGTAGGTAGGTAGGTAGGTAGGTAGGTAGGTAGGTAGGTAGGTAGGTAGGTAGGTAGGTAGGTAGGTAGGTAGGTAGGTAGGTAGGTAGGTAGGTAGGTAGGTAGGTAGGTAGGTAGGTAGGTAGGTGATTAGGTAGGTAGGTGGTTAGGTAGGTAGGTAGGTAGGTAGGTAGGTAGGTCTGAATGGATAGTTCAGTGCTTTTGTTCTTTTCAATAACCTGTTGTGTGGCACAAATTGGGACATGGGGGAAGGAATGTGTAAGTGTCTTTTTAGCGGGGTATGGTAGTAGGTGCCAGGCGCACTGGTTTGAGTGTGTTAAGAACTGCAACGCTGCTAGATTTTTCCCACTCAACAGTTTTAAATGTGTATCAAGAATGGTCCACCACCCAACGGACATCCAGCCAACTTGACACAACTGTGGAGTCAACACTGGCAAGCATCCTCCCTGTGGAACGCTTTAGACATATTGTAGTGTCCATGACCTGACGAATTGAGTCTGTTCTGAGAGCAAAAGGGGGTGCAACTCAATATTAGGAAGTTGTTCAGTGTATATAGAGAGAGAGTGAATGAGCAAGTAAGATAGTGAGGAAGAGAGAGAGAGATATATTAATAATAATAATAATACTTATACATGAGTCCATGTGTTATGCCATGATACCAATTTCATAACACATGGACTCGAGTGTATTATTGCTGTTATACAACGGGTTACCAGCATTAAAAAGCAATATTCTTTCCCAAACCATCCATTTTTTAACAAAATTTGAAGCTACATTCACTAACACTGGTTGTCAAGTGCAATTTAAGGCGTTCTCTGGCCATTAGTTCTATTTGTATTGACTACCATGTAAAGCAAAACTACCCAAGCCCTGGTTGATAGTTCTAGAACTTTGCAGGTTGCTATGGCAAACAAACATTTTTGTTATGGAGGCTCTTCCCCCTTGGTAGGTAGCCAACTACACAGCTAACACAATCACTTCCGACTGATGTTGGAAAGACAGTAAACTAGCAAAATGTTTTACCAGTTTTTCAATTGACATTTCATTGTATGTATACATCAAATTACACTGATTCATGATTTCAACTGCTGAGAAAAGCTGCCTCCCTGTCTCGTCTCGACTCTTGACATGTTTATTATTATGAGACACAGCGGAGAAGATAGTATTGGAAGGAGAGAGAGAGATGTCATAGTATTGCTTGGCTGGTTTACGCTGTCCTAGCAGAAAAAAGACATGTCGTCTCTGCTCCGATGGGCTTCAGACTAATCCTGGACATATCTCTCATTCTATGTCACCTACTGTACGTCACACCTCTTTCTGTCTATCTGCTTCACCTCTCTCTTTCTCTTTCTCTCTCTCCCCTTCATCCCCCTTCTCTTTCACTCTCTCTCTCTCTCTCTCTCTCTCTCTCAATCTTTCTATACTTTATCTGCTCACATCACACCTCTACCCATCTCTCTCTCTCGCTCTCTCTCACCCCCATTCTTTCTCCGTTACTCTCTCTCTCTCTCTATCTCGGCATTATCTATCACAGTTTGTCACCTCCGTCACTCGTCCCTAGGGAGAAGGGGGCAGTCAGCAGAGTAGACGTATGGACTGTGTGACGTATAGATACTTATATACAGAACAATGTGCTGCCTAGTCAAGCACTGCTGGGGTTTAAAAACAGAAACATCCCACCAGGGGATGGATGGGAAAAACACTAAGCTCAACAAACTGTCTCCATTTCCATCCATCAATCTATCTGTCTATATCCCATACCCTCAACCCCAACACAAGGCTTCATTTCAAGCCTCTCTGATTCACAAACCTAGTGTTTTCCCTGGTTAGTCTGTCCTTATGTTTAGTGTACTTTTATATAAAGTACTTACTTATTTTAATGTGTGATTTTGGAGCTTTTTATCTTGGTGATTATATTGTCTATGTAAAGCAGTGTTTCCCAAACATGGTCCTGATTAGTTGATTATTTTAATCAGCTGTGTAGTGCTTGGGCAAAAACCCACATTTGCACTCTTTGGGTTCCCGAGGACCAACTTTGGGATGCCCTGATGTAAAGTGACTTTGGGTGTCTTTAAAAGCACATCATTTTTATTTATTTATTATTATTATTATTAGTAGTAGTAGTTGTAGTAGTAGTAGTATTAGTAGTAGTACAAAGAGAAGGCTAGTGTTAAACGATTATAACCTCTCAGAAACTAAGATAGACTAGAAGATGGACCTTTCAAAAATATGTAGGACAAGTTATTTGTTTCAGTTAACTTCAGACCCTGTAAATCTGATCAAGTGAGGAGCCTAAGTAGGTCAAACGTCTTGTTGGTGAACGGTTAATGGGCTACAGAGAGAAGTGACCACTAAAACTGCTGAACTAGAGGTGTTCAGCCCAGAACCATAGGAGGGAAATACAGAACAGGCCTTATGTACAATGAGAGAGATACTGTGGAGGTCTGTTTCAAAGGACCATAGCAGGGGGGCAGCTCTGCCATGTATGCCCAACAAAGCTCATCCATCTTGGGCTTGAGTTAGCACTACGTGCCCCCTCTCCTGACGTCATCCTGGAGGTTAGTCTAAGTGTCCTTTTGGGCTATGTGTGTGTGTGTGTGTGCGTGTGCGTGTTGGGGACAGTCATGCATCTCGGCCAGCGACATGATTCATGTAAATGTCACGCTGACGGGAGATCAAACAGAAACAACAGTCCGTTTTCCCAAAATACCCCATCTAAATTATGACACTGCTCGACACACAAATAAACACACAATATACCCCATCTAACTTATAACACTGCAGGACACACAAATAAACACACAAAATACCCCATCTAACTTATATCACTGCAGGACACACAAATAAACACACAGGAATGTACACAGACACTCACACTCGACACAAAAAAAAACAAATACACACTCACACACACGCAAACACACAGTCCATGCAGGGTCAGGTGCTGGTCAGTACTGTGCTGGACTGTGCTGGTCAGTACTGGACTGTGCTGGACTGTATGTAACAGAGGTTGTTCTGTCAATCATACTCATGTGATGAGTAACCTTGCCTGAGAACTAAAGAATCCCCAAGCTAATGCCTATGCTTTAGCTCAGAGGGCTACTACAGACTTGTGGCATGCAAGAAACCCGGGTTCAAACCCAGTCAGTCAAATGAACTGTGTTAGATCTGGGATTTGTCTGTACTGGTCAGTGTTGTGGCCAGTGTCAGTACTGTGTTGTGGTCTGTGCTGGTCAGTCCTGTTATGTGGCCAGCGTCTATGCTGGTCAGTCCTGTGTTTTGGTCAGTGTCTGTGCTGGTCAGTCATGTGTTGTGGTCAGTCCTGAGTTGTGGTCAGTCCTGAGTTGTGGTCAGTGTCTGTACTGGTCAATCCTGTGTTGTGGTCAGTCCTGTGTTGTGGTCAGTGTCTGTGCTGGTCAGGCATGTGTTGTGGTCAGTTGTGTGTGGTGGTCAGTGTCTATACTGGTCAGTCCTGTGTTGTGGTCAGTTTCTGTGCTGGTCAGTCCTGTGTTGTGGTCAGTGTCTGTACTGGTCAGTCCTGTGTTGTGGTCAGTGTCTGTGCTGGTCAGTCCTGTGTTGTGGTCAGTGTCTGTACTGGTCAGTCCTGTGTTGTGGTTAATGTCTGTACTGGTCAGTCGTGTATTGTGGTCAGTGTCTGTACTGGTCAGTCCTGTGTTGTGGTTAATGTCTGTACTGGTCAGTCGTGTATTGTGGTCAGTGTCTGTACTGGTCAGTCCTGTGTTGTGGTTAGTGTCTTTACTGGTCAGTCGTGTATTGTGGTCAGTGTATGTACTGGTCAGTCCTGTGTATTGGTCAGTCCTGTGTTGTGGTCGGTGTCTGTGCTGGTCAGTCCTTAATTGTGGTCAGTGTCTGTGCTGGTCAGTCCTGTATTGTGGTCAGTCCTGTGTTGTGGTCAGTATCTGTGCTGGTCAGTCCTGTGTTTTGGTCAGTGTCTGCACTGGTCACTCCTGTGTTGTGGTCAGTGTCTGCTCTGGTCAGTACTGTGTTGTGGTCAGTGTCTGCTCTGGTCAGTCCTGTGTTGTGGTCAGTGTCTGCATGAGAATGATTCAGTCTTCTATAAATATGTCTGCCCTTTCTGCCTAACCACACGGATTAGCAACTCTTTCTCCCCATCTTCACTGGGCTCACCAGCCCTACATCACCAAATGCACACACGCTCAAAGATAGATAGATAGATAGATAGATAGATAGATAGATAGATAGATAGATAGATAGATAGATAGATAGATAGATAGATAGATAGATAGATAGATAGATAGATAGATAGATAGATAGATAGATAGATAGATAGATAGATAGATAGATAGATAGATAGATAGATAGATAGATAGATAGATAGATAGATAGATAGATTGATTGATTGATTGATTGATACTTTATTGATCCAAGAGGGGAAATTTCTTTGTCAAGCAGCTACAGCAAAAACACAGGGCAGGTGCAGAATGCCAGAACGATACATGATACATAGAGCGGCAGAATGAAAAAGTATAGAAATACAAGTAGTCTGGAGTGCAAAAAAGCTATAAAAAGACATTGCATAGTATGGGTGGATGGCTGAATATGTACACTATACATTGGTGGATGGTACATGGTTAACTATACTATACAGGTCGATGGCAGAGAAGTACTTAAATAGCTAAAAGTGCGTATTATATAAGTGAGGGTAATTATAGTTTGCTTAATATACAGACTGGTTAAATGAACAGGTAAGTAAATATTTTGCATGGTTACATTAACTGTACAGGTAAATATTGCACGTGATATGATATAACAACTGTACATGAATATGTAAATACAGACCTGAATTAATAATTAAGTCCTGAGTGAATGAGTGATTACAGACCAGAGTTACTCACGGATGGATGCATAATTGTTAAACTAGGTCCTAACACCCCAACAGTTCCAGGTCTATGTTGCCGACGGCACGGCACGGCACCCCGGTGAGGCATTAAATAGTCTAATAGCCGCCGGCAGGAAGGACCTCCTGTAGCGCTCTCTGGCACACCGTGGTGGGATCAGTCTGTGACTGAAGGTGCTCCTCTGCGTCATAACCATGGCATGCAGAGGGTGGGTGACGTTGTCCATGATGGCCAGCAGTTTGGCCAGGATCCATATCACCGCCACCTCCTCTAGAGTGTCAAGGCTCATCCCCAGAACAGAGCTAGCCTTCCTGATCAGCTTATTTACCCGAGAAGCATCACCGGCTTTTATGTTGGCACCCCAGCACACCACTGCAAAAAAGATGGCACTGGCCACCAAAGACTGGTAGAAGGTATGCAGTAGTTTACTGCACATGTTGAAGGACCTGAGCCTCCTCAGAAAGAAGAGTCGGCTCTGGCACTTTTTGTACAGAGCCCCGGTGTTACCAACCCATTCCAGCCTGTTGTCCATATGCACTCCCAGGAACTTGTATGACCCAACCATTTCCACATCCATCCCCTGCATAGGGACTGCAGTCAGTTGTGCCTTGGTTCTCCTGAAGTCCACCACCATCTCCTTTGTTTTGCTGATGTTGAGCTGAAGGTGGTTCTGCTCACACTACAACACAAAGTCACTGATTGCGCTCCTGTACTCCTCCTCCTGCCCACCCCTGATGCACCCTACAATTGCGGAGTCATCCGAGAACTTCTGTAGGTGGCATGTTTCAGAGTTATATCTGAAGTCCGAGGTGTAGAGAGTGAACAGGAAGGGGGACAGGACCATTTCCTGGGGGGGCCCTGTGTTGCTCACTGCCCGTTCTGACACATAGCTCTATAGTCGCACAAATTGTGGCCTACCGGTTAGGTAGTCCGTGACCCAGGAAACTGAAGGTGCTTCCACTTTCATTCTCTTCATCTTCTCACCCAGTAGCAGGGGCTAAATGGTGTTGAAGGCACTGGAGAAGTCAAAAAACATAACCCTCACAGTGCAACCTGCGTTGTCCAGGTAAGAGTAGGCCCTCTGCAGAAGGTAGATGACTGCATCATCCATCCCAATGTTGCGCTGATTTGCGAACTGCTGGGGGTCCAGTGATGTACACATGATGTCTGAGGTGAGTGAGGACTAACCTTTCCAAGGACTTCATGATGTGGGATGTTAGCGCTACAGGTCTGAAGTCATTCAGGACAGTGTAGTGTGCCTTCTTGGGCACTGGGACCAGGCAGGATGTTTTCCACAGCACAGGGACCCTTTCTAGGCTCAGGCTAAGGTTGAAGGGACTATGGAGTATTCCACACAGTTGGTCAGCACAGACCCTAAGCACCCTTGGGCTTATGCCATCAGGGCCCGCCGCTTTCCACTGATGTAGTCTGTCCAGCTCTCTCTTCACTTGGTTGGTGGTGAAAGCCAGCCCAGGTGGGGAGGTGGGGGGAAGGGGGAGTCCAGAGGGTGTGTCAGAGGGAGCAAGGGCGGAGGTGGGGTCGCTGATTGTCTCAACAGAGGTGTTGTGAGCAAAGTGGGGTATGGGACAGCCGTGAGGGTGTGTGGCCTGGGGAGCTCAAGGGGAGGTGGACAGGGCCAGTATCGAACCTGTTAAAAATTGGTTCAGCTCATTGGCTCTGTCCTGGGTCCCCTCCGTCTGGCCACTGTTTGACTTTTTGAAGCCAGTGATATTTCTCATACCCTTCCACACCTCTCTCACCTGACTCTGCCTCAGCTTGTCCTCCAACTTCTCCTTATACCCTCTCTTCCCCTCAGCAATCCGCAACTTCAGCTCCTTCTGGATGCATTTCAATTTGTCCCTGTCCCCCTCCTTGAAGGCCCTCTTCTTCTCATTCAGCAGGGCCTTCTGGTCGCTGGTGACCCAGGGTTTATTATTTGGAAAACAGCGTACCTTCCTGGTGGGTACAGTGATGTCTACACAAAAATTGATATAGTCCGTTATGCAGTCAGTAAGTCCATCGATGTCCTCCCCATGAGCCTCACAGAGCACATCCCAGTCTGTTATTTCAAAGCAGTCCTGTAGGGCCTCATTCGCCTCCGGAGACCATCTCCTAATGGTCCTAGTGGTCGCAGGCTGCTGTTGGACCATAGGCCTGTAGAGTGGGGTTAGGTGGACAAGGTTGTGATCCGATTTACCAAGGGGAGGGAGTGCAGTGGAGTTGTAAGCATTCTTCACATTAGCATATAACAAGTCCAGAGTTTTATTATTCCTGGTTGGACACTTCACAAACTGTTTGAACGTGGGCAGCGTTGAATATAGAGATGCATGGTTAAAATCCCCCAAAATGGCAAAGAAAGCACTGGGATGCGCTGTCTGTAACCTCACGATAACAGAGTGGATGACGTCACGCGCTGTGTTTGTGTCAGCGGAGGGCGGGATGTAAACAATAACAGCAATGGCCGCCGTGAATTCCCTCGGCAAATAGTAGGGTCTCAGGCTAGCAGCTAACAGATCAATGTCCAGGCTACAAAACTGCTCCTTAAGAGTATTACGTTTCGGATTACACCGTCTGTTGTTAACTTATAAAGCCAGCCCCCCTCCCTTGCTCTTACCGGAAGAAACGCTATCCCTGTCCGCTCTGATGGTCCGGAACCCACACTCACACACACGAAAACACAGATACTGTGAGAAACACAAAATTTGAAAAACAATTCGTGAGAAAAAGAAGGATGGGGTTGAGGAGTTCTTCCCCGCAGCTTAGAGAACTACAGTATGACTTCACTGCAGCATACAGAACTACAGTATGACTTCCTCCGCAGCATACAGAACTACAGTATGACTTCCCCACAGCATACAGAACTACAGCATGACTTCACCGCAGCATACAGAACTACAATATGACTTCCCCGCAGCATACAGAACTACAGTATGACTTCACCGCAGCATACAGAACTAAAGTATGATTCGGATTTACCTCTCTCTCCTCTCTCTCTCCTCTCTCTCCTCTCTCTCTCCTCTCTCTCTCCTCTCTCTCTCCTCTCTCATCTCTCTCTCTCTCCTCTCTCCCTCCTCTCTCTCCTCTCTCTCTCCTCTCTCTCTCCTCTCTCTCTCTCCTCTCTCTCTCCTCTCTCTCTCCTCTCTCTCTCTCTCTCTCTCCTCTCTCTCTCTCTCTCTCCTCTCTCTCCTCTCTCTCTCATCTCTCTCTCTCTCTCCTCTCTCTCTCCTTTTATTCTCTTCCTCCCCTCCCCGCTCATACTGACCCCAAACTTATATTTAATATTTGTAATTATATTTCTAAGTCAACATAAATAGAGCCTTGGTAGGTATAGCCAACCTGATATCTGGTTTTCTACTGAGCACCAATCCTTTCACTACACTCTTCCGTTCACCCAGCATGGCCCCCAGTCACTCCCTAACCATCACCCCTGTCAGTCCAACCCTCTCTCCCCCATCAGCAGATGTGACTCACTCAGGGTTGACATGGCGAACACCATGGTAATGTCTGACCCCAGGGCGAGTAGGAGAAAACCAGGTCAGAGAGAGGGAGAGAGAGAAACAGAGAGTCATGATAGTGGCTAGTTATAAAGGTAGGTAGGAGAGACGGATTGAGGAAGAGGAGTAGCGAATGTGGGATGAGGGATGATGCGGATCCGAAAAAGCATCTATGTGAGCTCGGACACGGATTGTGTCGATATCAACAGAACCCTTCAAACCCTTTTTACCCCCCTCTGTCCCCATTCTCTCTCTCCCTCCATTTCCCCTCTGTACCCCTCTGTACCCCTCTGTACCCCTCTGTACCCCTCTGTACCCCTCTGTACCCCACTGCCCCCCATCTTTCTCCCGTCCATCCCACTCCTCCAGTCAGTGGTGTTTCCATTGTGTTCCTCGCACCATATCACACAGCAGCACCATAAGGTCCACCTCACACACACCTTCCTGCACCTCAAAGCCTAAAATAATAGACTATTAGCTATCCACACCTTAGGCTGGGAAACGGCAATGGAAAAAGTATTGAGTGGCAGTGTCATCATTCTCTCTTCTCAGTCTCTCCGTACCTCACCCTGACATTTATATGTAAATACACGTGATAGGTGGCCGCGCTCGAGTTTCAATGAAAATACTAGGGCTGGGTCGTGATACACAGAGGCTAAAGCCAGGAGCGATCAACACTCTGTATATCACACACACACACACACACACACACACACACACACACGCACGCACGCACGCACGCACGCACGCACGCACGCACACCACACGCACACACACGCACACACACACACACACACACACACACACACACACACACACACACACACACACACACACACAGAGCTACCCCTTCAACCCCATTCCACGGCCAAGGAAGGGCCAAGGGAAAATATGACACACCCACACCCACACACACACACACCCTAGACACCCTCACACGCACACACACACACACACACACACACACACACACACACACACACACACACACACACACACACACACACACACACACACACACACACACACACACACCCTAGACCCCCTCACACACACACGCTGGTCCCGCTCACACACACCCTGGTCCCCCTCACACCCACCCTGGTCACCCCCTCACACCAAGCCAAGGAAGGGTCAGGGGAAAGTGTGACAGAGCATAGCACAGCTGGCTGGCTGATTGAATTAAGACAGGCATGTCTTACCACTGGGAGGCCAGTATAAATAGGCCTCAAGTGGCAACCAGACACCAGGGAGCAGGGTAACAAGACAGCCACAGGGGTATTTATAGGGGGACTGAGGGACAGATCATGGGACAGGGACCAACACGACCAACGGGACCAAAGGACTCAGTTGGGTCACCAGAAAAGACGGAGGGGAGGGATGGAGCGAGATGAAAGGGGACTGATCATGGGACAGGGACCAATGGATTCCATGGGGTCACCGAAAAGGAGGTCATCAAAAAGGAGGGTGGGAGGGAGGGAGGGAGGGAGGGAGGGAGGGAGGGAGGGAGGGAGGGAGGGAGGGAGGGAGGGAGGGAGGGAGGGACATGGATTGACCAAGTATTCCACAGCAGCTGTGATGTTCTTTATAATACTGTAGAGCTGTTGTCATCACGACCCTGACCGTGATAGGTTGTGGTCAAAACAGGGTTGTGGTCAGACGTTATGGAGAAAAAGAGTCACGAGAGCATTCTCATTTCCTACAAGTGTGTTTCCATTGACCGTTATTTCAAAGTTTCCCCTCCTTGCTTCCCTCTGACTTTTCAGTAGGAAGTGAGTGAAGGACGTGAGGCGAGGTCACAAGGAAGCAAGGAAATACTTATGACTCAGCAATGGTCCACCTCAAGTTTTCGAAAGTATGTACGGAGAAATTCATGAAAAGTAGCATCATAATACAAAAGTGTGGACTAAGAGGCGGCCTATCTTGCATACCGTAGGGTCTCAAACTGTTTGTCTCCAAGCAGTACAGAAAGAACAAGAAATTAGTTCTGTCAGGCATTGCAAACTAGGACAAACTGTACACACACTCAAACTCTGCTCAGTGAGACTGTGATAGAATGAACAGGATTATATATGCCGTACGTCTCTCTCTCTCTGTCTCTCTCTCTCTCTCTCGCTCTCTCATTATCTCCCTCTCTTCCCCTCTCTCTCTCTCCATCTCGCTCTCTCTCTCTCTCTCTCTCTCTCGGATTCATAGGACAGGTGGTGGCAAGGAGAGAACATACGCATACAGAAAGATAAAAAAAGGGGCAGAGAAAGAGATAATGAGAGAATAAAAATAATAATAAGAACGAGAGAGAGAGAGAGAATTAGATAATAATAACAAGAGAGAGAGAGAGAGAGAGAGAGAGAGAGAGAGAGAGAGAGAGAGAGATGTATGAAGTATGAAGACAGCATGGTCGTTGCCGGTGTTGGAACAGAGGGCTCTTCTCTCCAACAGAGCCAATTCATCTCTCCTTATGACACGGCCTAACTCTCAGGGCTTTCTCTCACTCCTTCCTCAGAGAGAGCGAGAGAGCTAGAGAGAGAGTGAGAGATGTAAAGGGTGAGGAGAGAGAGAGAGAAGGATGAAAAGGAGAGGAAAGAAATGATATGATATGGAAAGGGAGATGAGAGTAAGAAACTGGTGAAAGAGACAAATTGGGAGAGAGAGAGAGAGAGAGAGGAGAGGAAGAACGACATAACAAGACTAGTGAAAGAAAGAGGACTACAACAACAGACTAGCCAGACGCTTCCTGTATATATTAACTTCCTGTATATTTTCACTTCCTGTATATATTCACTTCCTGTATACATTCACTTCCTGTATATATTCACTTCCTGTAAATATTCACTTCCTACTTATATTCACTTCCTGTATATATTAAATTCCTATATATATTCGCTTCCTATATATATTAACTTCCTACATATATTCACTTCCTATATATATTCACTTCCCCCCTGTCAGTTTGGCCGTCCCTCCACCTCTGACCTGTGTCACCTGAATAAATAGCGCGTTCTCCTGTAGCGCCGGGGAAGCGCTGAGGGCTAAACGTGTCCCGGCTAATGAAGCTTTCAGCGTGGGGCTGCTCTGACAGCTGGCGGGGGAGGGCTGGGAACTACATGCCATGAAATAAGGGGGAAAATTGATTAGCAATTTTCATTTACACAGCTAAACAAAAGCTGCTCTGCATATCAGGGGCTGCTGGGTTAAGTTCTGGTGGAGGGTGGGTTGGGGGTGGAGGGGGGAGGTAAAAAAACCAATGCTATATTCTATATACTCTTTTCTTTGGTAATAGAGACAGGGGTCATTTGGAGAGAGAGAGAGAGAGAGAGGGATAGCGGGAAGGGAGGGAGAGAAAGAGAGAGGTGGCACTACGAGAGACAGAGAGAGAGAGAGAGAGAGAGAGGAGGGATAGCGGGAAAGGAGGGAGAGAAAGAGAGAGGTGGCACTACGTGAGAGAGAGAGAGAGAGAGAGAGAGAGAGAGAGAGAGAGAGAGAGAGAGAGAGAGAGAGAGAGAGAGAGAGAGGTGGCACTACGCGAGAGAGAATACCGCAGCGGGCACGGGGCAAGGGAGGGGAGGGGTGGGGATAGGGAGGTACAAGAGTTCACGCTAGTGGCCCAATTCTGAAAATTAAACCTGGAACAAAAACAAGCCATGAGGCCATTCTGCAACAAAAGGAGTGGGAGAAAAAAACACACATCACTCTTTATACACAAACCGTCACTCTTAAGTTATTAAAGCCACTCAGTACCGCCACCAATAAAGGATTTTGCCAACGTGGCGTTCCAAGCCTAATGTGTACGGTGTGTTTAGCCCGGCCCAGGCCCATATTGTAGGAAGTGTTTATTGAAGGGCTTTTTGGCAGAACTCAGAGACGCATGATGGTATCAACAATGACCAGCAGCCTGTATTGGTACTCAGCCTCACGACCCAATAGGGCTTTCTCCATCATTTCAGAGAGCAGGAGAAAAGCTCTCTCTTTCTGAGAGAATAAGAGGAGGATCCCAAGACTGGCAGCTGGTGAAAAAAAAAAAAAAACTTCTAACCAAAACACTGTACACAACTCCAAATTTAATTTTCTGCAAGATTACACACAATAATTAATAGCTTTATAAAACCCATAACTAATGGCTTCCAATGAGACGATCTATAGCTATCGATCGACTAACAATCTAGGCTAGGTGTAACACTCTCTCACTATAGAATGCTTTACAGGGAGGAGAGGAGAAGGAGAGGAGGAGGAGAGGAGATGGTCCCGTGTGGCTCAGTTGGTAGAGCATGGCACTTGCAACACCAGGCTTGTGGGTTTGTTTCCCACAGGGGACTGGTATGGAAAAAAAAGTATGGAAATGTATGCACTCTACTGTTAGTCACTCTGGATAAGAGTGTCTTCTAAATGACTGAAATGTAAATGAGGCATAGCACAGAGAAAACAAGGGATGTGTTACTATGCACATTATCTATAATACACTCAGGCCTGTATTCCTTATCTGCTATTACAGTACAGCTGTAAAAGTAACCTTCATGTAACTAGGCATGTCAGTTAAGAACAAATTCTTATTTACAATGACGGCCTACCTACAGGGTCAGCCCCTGGAGCAAATTAGGGTTGAAAGTGCCTTGCTCAAGGACACATCTACAGGTTTTTCACCTTGTCCGCTCAGGAATTCAAACCAGCGACCTTTCGGTTACTGGCCCAACGCTCTAAGCACTAGGGCGTACATGGCATAACAACCACTTAACCTACAGACAAACCATATGAATTACATGACAAAGACTAAAACAGACAGAGGTACACTACATATAAACATACTGTAAAATAATATTTTGCTAATACTATGTCTGCTATTTACGGTAGCTATCTAACCACATCCCGTGGTAATAATCCTACACTTGACGGCTCGTTAAAAGCATACTTGGAGCTAAGAACTAAAGGTGGTCGCCTCTTTGGAGAGCGGAGAGGGAAAAATGAATCTTCCCTGAAATGTGGCTTAATCCAGAGCACCAGTAATCCATGGGATTAAGCTTATAAATACTTCTATTCAAGCCAATTAATTCAATTCATGCAGATCTGACCGGCTCTGCTCATGTCATTAAGAGGATGGGTGACTTCATGGGAAACAAATCTATCCCGCTACATTAATGCATGGGGTCTTCTCCCGACCACGCAGTCAAATCCTGCTTCCTGCACTACATATACACACACACTCCACCATGCACAGGAATACATTGAGACGGGGAGGGGAAGGGGGAACCTTAAATTGATGGATACATTATGGCAGTGGAATACTAATGATTGGATCAGCCTGGGTCTAAGTCTACAGGATTTCACTTGGCTTTCATTGGCTGAGGAAAAGCCGGGATTAGAAGTAAATACAGGCTTAGAGAGAACAGAGAGATAGACTGGACAAACACACGACTTGAAACAATCAGGAAAGATCCTTAATAGTTACTTTCTCTAATACTCAGCGGAAAAGAGCGAGAGATGGAAAGAGAGACAGAGAGAGAGTGAGATAGTGAGAGCGAGAGAGAGAGAGAGAGAGAGAGAGAGATAACTAACGAAAAAAGAAGGCAAGAAAGAAAGGAAGAAAGAAAGTATTGCTTTCTCTCTCCTTTCAGGATTTAGGCCCCCTCAGCTTGCCTCAGATCGCAACGACGATGCCTTCTAAATACCACTTCCTGCTTGACGTGATGTCACTGCCTACATCACAGGGAGAGGACTGCAGCTGCCTAAGGGCTATGGGTCTCTGATTAGTGTGTGTGTGTGTGTGTGTGTGTGTCAGTGGACAGCCAGCAGCCTCTCTCCCTCTGCATGGGTATTAATAGGGAGACACGTCATAGAGAAAGGCCTCAGGCTGGAACCTACCCTTAGGCACTGATCTAGGATCAGCTTCAAAACATAAACTGACCCATTAGAGGGCCAAAACTGACCTTAGATCAGCAATAAGGAGCAGCTTTGTTTCAGTTCAGAAAAAGCCTCAGAGGATACATAAAAAACTGATTTATCCACGGTGATAAGACCCCCATAGTGAGTTAGCATTGCTAGTTACATTGAAAGAGTTTGACCAACCATAGAGCTGGACGTCGTCGTGTTGCTGCCTCCAAGCATTCCATTCATCCATTCATAATGAGGACTTGGATTCTTAGTACTATCGTTGTCAGTCTAGCGGTTCAGCTATCCTAATTAATTTAGAATTCTGTAGTATCAATGATAAAAAAGAAAAATGTAAATACATTCATTCATTCATTCAAACAAGAAGTATAATTTACTTCTCGTCTTAATATAAGTGGTGTTGCTGTAGGGTACAAGCTAGCTACAGTCACCCACCCTCTCACTTTGTATCTGGCCTGACATGGCTCAGTGCGACTGGGCCAAAGAAATGGCCAATGACCACTGACTTTTTTAATTATTGAGTGAGTGACCTTAATTGGCTGTTGAAAAAGCCCCACATCGTATCGCTCCAGAGAATCTGCTAATATTCTAAATATACACCATGCATAGTGACAGATACTGAGGAGGACCATGATGGTCACATAAGGAATATGGTATTCATATTTAAATTGTGCTTGCATATCTATGTCAAGAATTTCACACCCGATATACTGTATAGGTTGCTATTTTGGCATATAGGAATAGGATCAGGGATAAACTTATGTGACACACTGTATGCAAGTATATTCCCCACTGGCATAAATACGGGTGCAGATAGAGTATGATTTGATATACAGATGTAGGATCTTAATTTGAGCCAGTTTGCTACTGCAGGAGAGTAATCCTTAAGCAACAGGAAATGTGAATTATTATGTGGATTACAATGAATGGACATTTTTTTGTAGGGGTTGATACAAGAGCAAATCAAGTCTGACATCTCAAAGTGGAAATCACAATCTTTAGAAGCCTTCTTAAACCCCAAATACACTACAGGTTTGCATTTCCTGCTGTGCAGAATAATTCTCAGCAATAAAAGAGTGATCAAATAAAGATCCTACATCTGGAACACCCTATAGGTCAACTAGGAGTCTGTCCAGATAAGCTCACAATCACAAACCATATTGCCAAATTAACCAAACCATGGAGATGGTCTAAACTGATCACATTAAACTGCACACAGGCACACACACACATCAAGCTTGGCAGTTTCTCCTGAACCATACGGCGTTTTGTATTCTCTATAATCCTCTGTCAGAAGCATTTAGGCAGTGAAACAATAACAGCACAACCAACAACAAGCCCCTTCACTCCCAGCTTGGCAGGTCAGAGAAGGAGCAGCAGGTTTCCCCTGCACACACGCACACACACACGCGTACACACACACACACACATGTTGCCCTGATTAGGTGCACGTTACTCACAAAGTCTTCCTGGCTTTCTTGAAAGAGTTGTGGTGCAGTTTTCAAGGACACACTCGTCTGTCGTCTCCCCCTCTCTCTCTCTCTCTCTCTCTCTCGTTCTCCTCTCTGTCGCTGCAGCCACAACAAATGTGAATGTGACGCTCTCTCTCTCTCTCTTCTCTCCGTCTGTTGCCACTGGATCAGTGTTTCTCTGCGTACCGCCAAGCGGGACCTCTCTCTTGGCGAGTGTGGCTTGTGAGAGCAAGGGAGCGAGCGAGGTAGGGAGAGAGGGAGGGGAAAGAGAGAGAAAAAGGAGTGCTGGGAACTGACCGACTCGTTCCCCTGCCTGTGTACTGGTACACACACTGACACACACACACACACAGACACACACAAACACACACTCTACACAGAATCAGCTCCGGCAGGCTCCTATTGCAAGCCTGCAGAAAAGAGACTGCTTTACTGAAAAGCACCAGCATCACATTTCAGGGAAGAGAGGGGGAGAGCGAGAGGACTGGGACAGGACAGGACTGGGGAGGAAGTCTCAGTCTACTCAGCGCTACACGGTCCCCAAAGCCCAGCTGTCTCACGTGAAAAATGCCCCCTAGTTGAATTGAGAAAAGGGCTTCGATAAACAAACAAAGAAACAAACAAATGTTTGTTTCAAGAGAGGGCTCGTGTTTCCTGCCTATGCTGCCGATTGCTGCTTTTTCTGGTTCCTGTACACATCAGCAGTGCATGTGCAACAACCGTGTTTCCCTGTTGGCTAATACACACTGGGAGAAGAGGGTACTGTATTGACATAGGCTAGTCTACTTAGTCTACTACGAGTACTACTGTGTAGCTTCAGCAAACCAGACATTGTATCAGAGGAACATTTAGCTTTGCCTATTAATTGTCAACACTATCAATACTGTTTTTTTTTTGTATACTTAATGGTGAGTATCAATATTACTTACAATTCTATGCTGGTTATAAACTAGGGTTGGGCCAGTTTCCAGATATTCATATCATCATACCGTCCTTCTCTCATCCTGAGATTTACGGTATTACTGGTTTAGTACACAAGGGGGCGCATGTGAACGAGAGACATTGTGCAAATGAACAAAGTTTTGAAAGATGCTTGTCTGAAGGAAGAACAGTACTGGCTCTGAAGCAGCAGCTGTGTCTGTGTAGAGTCTGGAGTCGCTAGGGCAATGGGCCTGCCTGCTCTGCTTGGAGAAGAGGAGGGAGGAGCAGACGAGCCGAAAACAGAGAGGAGAAAAAATCAAGCAGTGGCAGCTGTACAGATAACTCATCCAATGGGCCTTGACTTCTCAAATATGCCAGAAAGTGAAGACAATATGATGCCCGGCCACCTTAATAATTTAGCCACTTCCAAGTAAAAACTTAGGGGTGTTTTTCACACAATGAAGAAAAAATTAATTCAGTGTTTTTCACACAGTAAAGAATGATAAAACGCATGAGAAATATCTTGCAGCGTTTTGTAAACGCAGATCTAAAATGCTTCTTGTAATTTCTGCTCAGCATCAGACTAATTCTGTGCTTGATTTGCACTTAGCTACTTCTCTTGGGGTAGCCAGCCTACTTTTCTCTGGTAAAATGAAAGATGAACAGGTATTTACTTAAAAATATTTAAATGTATTGAAAAACTTCAAATAAATAATTTCAACGGTATTGACGGTATTAAAAAAAACATCCAGTGGCTATTTCCAAATACCCCCGGTATACGGTATATACGGTATGCCACCCAAGCCTATTCTAAACTACTGTACCCTTCATCTGCTCACCTGACCACTGTAGTCTACACACTCTAAGAAAAAAGGGTTCCAAAAAGGGTTCTTCTGCTATCGCCATAGGAGAACCCTTTTTTGTTCCAGGTAGAACCCTTTTTTGGTTCTAGGTAGAACCCTTTTTTGGTTCCAGGTATAACTATTTTGGGCTCCATGTAGAACCCTCTGTGGAAAGGTTGTACATGGAACTCAAAGGGTTCTACCTGGAAACCAAAAAGGGTTATTTAAAAGGGTTGTCCTTTTGGGACAGCCGAATAACCCTTTAAGGTTCTAGATAGCACCTTTTTTTCTAAAAGTGTACAAACTGAATGATGGGGGAGCATGTAATATTTCAAATAAGACAAGAGGTAAAGCTTTTGGTTTGTATACAGTGGCTCATGCACCCCCCCCCCAAACCCCCCCCCCCCAGCCCGCCCCGCCCCACACCCCCACCTCTGTTGCCTGACAGACAGAGCTCCATATGGCGGTGGAAATCACAATATAAAACCAGTCGACCCGAATCAAATAGAACAGTTTCTCAGTAGATACAAAAGGTATGAATCGATTTTAGCCCGCCACACTCCATGTCCTTATCAGCGTTCGAAAACATTTCAAGGGACAAGTCTCCCACTGAATAATACACAGCAGCATACCTCAATTGAAGTTAGGAAAAACATTGAGAGGCATAGGAAAACTCTTCCTGCCAAAAGCACAGAATAGCCTAAATATGTAACTTGTCATACCAGTGAATTATCAATAATATATTTTCATCTTGCACATCCTGTTTGAGAGTGACCTGTTCAGAATGAATAGCATAGCCTACATTTCAGAAGTAAGACTCATAGTAAGCCCCTTTCATCTGACGATTCTTATTGGAGTAAATAGTGCACCCTGATGAGAAAGCTTAGTAATGGGTTATTACCTTGTGGGTCAGTGTTATGGCTGTAGCACCTTGACTAGCTGTACCTGCCAGCCCTGCAGGATATCAGTGCATATTTGATCCTAAACCTACCAGGCCCACTATGTAAATGACATGTCCCTTGTCTCTTTGTAGTAATACAGACATACGCGGATCTAAAGAATGGGACAAGGAGCTAATCAATCCATATGACCAGGGTAAAAAGATTTTCCTGTAGCAATGCATTGATACAGCCATTGATTCCACATGTAAATGCAGGCATCAGCAGTAGCTTATCGCAGATGTGATCAATTAGAATCGTTTTTTTGGGGGGGGGTGGGGGGGGTAGAATTTCACACCGGGCTGTGCTGTAACGTGTGTGTGTGTGTGTGTGTGTGTGTGTGTGTGTGTGTGTGTGTGTGTGTGTGTGTGTGTGCCTTACTCGTTACACACATACTTCATGTAGGGACGATGTTACAAATGTACAGCAATTCTGGAAATGAATTTTGTCAAACTCAAAGTGTTATGGTAATTCATTGAAATCATTTACAGTGTTATTGGTTATGGCTAGTGTATTTTCTCACTAGCTATAGTATTTGTTTCTGCCCTTAATTCTGTTCCAATTTGGTATTTTATGAAAAGGCTTAAAAGAATGAATCATGCCATCATTAGAATTCTAATAAAATATCTTAGGATGCTTTTGTTCCACAAATTGTTTCGTATTCACTGATGAAAATTATTGGTCATTTACTGGTCCGGTTTAGTTTGGTTTTTGGTAGGAGAAAAGGGCATTCTGACCACCAAGAAAATAATTAGATTGTACATATAGTAACCCGCCACTCTTTGCTACAGGTTTTTACACTACCAAATCAAATTAGCTTGTACACATACTGTACACTGTAGCGCTTTTTATTTTATTTAATTTTTTATAATATTGTGTACAATTTTGCTTTGAAGAATTAAAGTGAAACGTACTCACAGCTAGGAGAAATAGCAGAGGGATATCAATAGAATCTAAACGTACCATGTACTCTAACCATTACATCATGTTGTTCTGAGTAGGTTAGGATGTGATGTGAAAGATATCACAACAGAACTAACACTAACTATTGAAAGCCAACACGAATTCCTCCAACTTCTCAGAGCGCCAGTAAAAGTTAGATCTGTGTTCTGTAAACAGTTCTGTCTAATAGTACAGCAGGGTGCGGTAGGGTGTCAGCCCTTTTCTTAGAACAGGAAGAGGACGCTGGTAACCCACCTCCCAACAACAGCCCCGCTCCTAATTTACCCCCAACAATCAATCTCACACAGACACAGATGGGGGACTGGAGGACTCGCATGCAACAGGATCCACACACACTTTAGTGCTGACGAGGGGGGGAAACGCTGCTAATATCTGTGGCATGGCGCTCTATCTCTCTAGCTCTGACTTCTACAGGACTGGGACTGGAGGAAAGTCACCTACTCTGAGAGGTCACACAGGTTGGAGCTCCAGAGAATGAACAAAAGCACCAGGGACCAGAGCATGAGAGAGAGAGAGAGAGAGAGAGAGAGAGAGAGAGAGGAGAGAGAGAGAGAGAGAGAGAGAGAGAGAGAGAGAGAGAGAGAGAGAGAGAGAGAGAGAGAGAGAGAGAGAGTGAGAGGAACAAACAGGAGACATGTTCTAGTAGCTATTGAATCCCTCACTGCCACCATGCATTATTTTTCTATATATTTATATATATATATACTTCTTTCTCCCTTCTCTTTCTTATGTGTTGTCTCCCATCTCCTCATTCCTCTCTCTTTCGTTCTATTTCTCCCTCTTTTCAATCTTTCACTTTGTCGCACATACACCTTTTCCACCTGTCTCATTTTCTTTCTCCCTCTCTTTTTTTCTCTGCCTTTCAGATCCACCTGGAGAGAGAGAGAGAGAGAGAGAGAGAGATAGATAGAGAGAGAGAGAGAGAGAGAGAGAGAGAGAGAGAGAGAGAGAGAGAGAGAGAGAGAGAGAGAGAGAGAGAGAGAGAGAGAGAGAGAGAGAGAGAGAGAGAGAGAGAGAGAGAGAGAGAGAGAGAGATGTTTGGGGACAGCGGCTGACTGACGCCAGTACAAGAGGTACAGACAGATATAGTAGCTCCAGTATTGTTTTAGATCCACAGCGGCTTGGCTTGGAGAGATGAGACGGAGCCCTGTGTTAACCCTCAACTTTGTCCATTCCTCAAGTGCCCTGGCCATTGGTTGACACCCTAGCCATCCCCAAACACACACCACCCCAATGGGTTACTGCACACAAACACACATACACTCCCTCCTCTCCCTGTACGCAGACTATTTTCTGCCCCCTACCACCTTGTCACTATTCAGTGTCATGGCTACAGAGTGTGCTTTGTTTACTCTGTAATGATATCGCCCCTGGGATCGCCATGGCGATTTATTTATGCCTTGGCACTAATAATGGAGTTGCAGGAAATATATTTCCATGACCTAAACCATGAATCTTAATCCTTTAATATCCTGTTGATTGAATTTATGACTCCTTTATTAGACTTAAGACTAATTGGATCTTAGCTTTATTTATTCGGTAAATCATTCCAAAAGCAGGGCAGAGAGAACGGAGCTAGGAGAATCAGTTCCCTCCTGCACTCCTCTCAAAGTGGGAGAAACACGATGTGCTATTCATTCTAAAGGATGACATGTCTTCAGAATGAAATTAAAACTGCTTGGCTGATCGTGATGAAGAGAGAGCATGATGACGTGACCGAAAACAACAGCCACTGTTATAGATACTGAGATTAGAATTACATTAAAGGGGGTGAACGGGACCCATTGCTCAAACACATAGGCTATCAAACTAGACTATGACACTGTTCTGTACACACATTGCACTATTAACACTATTTTTTAGGATAGAGATAGGCCTATAAAATAAACGCATATTGAGAGCTGATGATGCGGGGCAGCGTTCATGCCCAACGTGGTAGAACATTCAGGTTCATGTATTGTGTAGAACAGGCAAGCCTCTCTGACAAGTAGACTACCAGTACACCATCGTGTCAGCTCTATTCAAGGAATTTCCATCTGTAACTATCTAATGTCGCGCCCGCGGAGCGTGGCCCGGATGACGAGTTTGGACTGCAGTTTAGGAGATGCATTCAGCACCATGGACAGCTCCGCTTGAAAACATGCTCTGACAAACTGAGGCACGCATGGATCCCTCTAAAAATGTGGCAAATACAAGCCATATATTTAGTCTACATAAATGTTTACGTTGAAAAAACTTTTTTATTTTTTTGTTTCACTTGAAGTGTGGACTATCCATTGTCGTTATATTTTGGTTCACAGGCATCATTGCAAGTATACCTAATTGTTGAAAGGAACGACGATAGGCCTATACGTTTAAATTCATTACTATTGACATGCTCTTGTGGCTGTTAAACTGTTATGAGTCTAGAAGTCACATTGTCCTCTGCGTGGCATTAGGTCTACACATCGATTTCAGACAAGTACTCGCAGTCTCCCTATACGCTTTATTACACGTTTGCCAATCTAACGTTACAGTATAAAACTCATATCGATTAAAACCAACAACAACATCAATGTGTCGCAATTTGCCTTTGAGGTCAGGCAGCTATAGCGTTCCGTCAGTCGCAGTCCTCCATCTGAATAAGTATTGAACTTTTCTATTTAAGAAAAGCTTGTTTCACTTGCAGCTGTGGAGAATTGAAAAGTAAGTGTGGAGCCATCCATCTCCGTATGAGGGAGCTGACATCTTTAAATGCTATTGACATGCCATCGCATTAACATGCAAACCGCACTGCACATTTGATTCGATTAGTTAATTGTACACATCTTTTTCTCCCCCGTAAGGCACTGCATCTCTATTGCTAGAGGCTTCACTACAGACCCTGATTCGATTCCAGGCTGTATCATAACCGGCCGTGATTGGGAGTCCCATAGGGCGGCGCACAATTGGCCCAGCGTCGTCCGGGTTTGGCCGGGGTAGGCCGTCATTGTAAATAATAATTTGTTCTTAACTGACTTGCCTAGTTAAATAAAGGTTATATACAATAAAATAAATAAGTATAGAGCAACGGGATTCTGCATAACGAAACAGTAAACTCTCTCTTCGAATGATACATGGATGGTGCTTCTTCAATCATGACGGCCTATTTTGCCTATACTGTTCTCAAATGTTTATCCTCGTGTAAATGTGTAATTATACATTATTATACATTATAGGCTACACTATTGTATATAATGATTTTATATATATATATATATATATATATATATATATATATATATATATATATACATTATTTTGCACATAGGATTGTATGAGGTTATGTTTAAAATATATCCCCTGGAAATTGCATTCTCTTGCGTGGCGTTGTCTATTTTTTTGAGTAAAAGAAAGAGAGAAGCTGAGAGAGGAAGGAAAAGGGAGAGAGGCCGCTGTATAGAGAGTACTGTATCTTTGCTGCCACCTAATGCGGATATTACACACAGCCGGGTTTTACACTGTTTAATCTCGGGGCTGGGGAATTCACAGCCAGACGACCGGCGACAGAGCGCCTTGCGCCATGGCAGGTAACCGGGATTTTCGTTGTCGTACGAGGCATTTGTGATATGCTAATTTAATCATTTCTGTCTACCGGCCCTTCCACCTATCAATCTAATCATTTAATCAGGATTCGCACGCGGAGCGCTGAGCTGGAGTCATCGCGTGCACAAATACCACAGCAGCCCCTTTCATCTGACGCACACGAACGCCCTGCCATCCCCCCTCCCACTCCACCCCCACCACCGCTTTTCATTTTAGTGATGGTTCACTTTAATTATTATGAAAATTAAATCAAATGTAATCACCCGGATTAATGCAACCTGCGAGATAATTCAATGGAGCGCAAAAGCAAATCTATAAATCTCCAAAAAACTGCACGCGGCAGGCACGGTCCTGACGGCATGGACCGAACGATTAAGGCCAGTCAACACTCTAACTAGCCCGCTCCGTTGAGTTTAATATAGAGCCTTCAGTAAAACATTATTTTGTGTTTAAGAGCTTTTATATTTTCTTTACTTTTAAGAATACCCCCAACCTCTAAAAATAGATAGCCTAGTTAGTGTAGCCTATATGCCTAAGCGATATTATTGTAAATCTGTGTGTGTGTCAGTTCGCGTGCGTGACTGTGTGCGTGCGTACGGGTATGTGCGCCTTTGGCAAGCCTGTGACGCATCTTTGGTTAATTAGCCCCGTGATGATGTAAAAGATGCACCAACTCTGACCAACATATGGTTTTTACTTACTCAATCCCTCACTAAGCATAATCTGACTCTGCCAACAGTCGCCAACCATAAACGTATAATGACCTTGGTTACTCACATGCTCGCCTGGTGTCACTTCTGAGTAGTATATTAGTGGACTGGGCTGCGGCGAGTGGAGAGGGGTTGGGGTTCTGGAGTTGGCGGTGGCTTTTTGTTCTTCTTCTGTCGCTCTGAGCGCGAGCCAGCCAGGGCAGTGATTGCTTCGGGTCTCGAACAACGCTTTGCGTGCGGGGCTTGAATCTGTAGGGTCGCGGGTTTCGGGATTGGGGATACCTGCAGGTGCTTTCTAATGCCGACAAACAGAGAGAGAGAGACAGAGAGATGGGAGAGGGGAGACTATAAATAGGTAACTTTTTTGATGGCAACCGGGGACAAATTAGATGGGAAGGCATGATTTTGCGCGGCTATATGACTGAGTCTTGAGCCCTTCTCCTCTCTCTCGCGCTCTCACTCTGGGAAGAGGATCTCTCGCGCTCTCTCTCTCTACTCCCCGGATCCACAGCTAGTTGAAAATGTTTATGAAATAATTAGTGTTATGAAAATCGAAAAGTCGTTTATTGGGAGTAGAAGGGTTTCCTTATTTATATGACATAGACTAACTTTTATTTGCAGGAATGACACTAAGCACCACTCACTTAGTTGTAGATATATGTTCATATAAATGTGAGGTGGCCTTTGCCTCTGAGGTAGATGTCACAGATACCAGTCTGTAACCAGCCAGCTGTAGATACCAGGCTGTAACCAGCCAGCTCCAGCGACAGAAACTGACAAGTTCAGGCTAAAACCTCACACATCGAAACAGTGACAGCATCGCCCACACAGTAGTCTATCGTTTACCCAGTGCGCCCATAAACTCGTTTGGTTATTGAGATGTCATGCAGTGAGTGACAAGACTAAACACAATGTAACCAAACACGTCTCCCTCAGTGCAAATACATACATCACAACAAAAGTTATTTTGTGTAAAATAAGTCAACAATTGCAAAGACCTCCAAGTCAAAATCCTGAGTTAAAAGTTGAATTATATCCTATGTCTCTCAAAATAGAATAAACGTGTGTTTCAAATCGGCTTTTCTAGCCTATGTATTTGAAAGTAACTAAATAAAATGCTACTACTAGTGTGTGTGTGTGTGTGTGTGTGTGTGTCTACTGAGACAAACAGATGGAAATGGAACCTTACCTCGGGAGCCGCCATTGACAGGCGGGTGTTATCAGAGTGTATTTGTTTCCGTTGACAGGTGTTTGCGCGGGAATTATTCTATGACGGGTTTCCGCTGCTCTGGGCACGCGGGTGGGACCGGAGCCCTGCCGGTAGCTGTCAAAACGAGTGACGGTATTGGCACGTGGAGATTCTAGGCAGATATATGGCACAGGATAGATTGTCCCCACGAGGCCTCGGTGAAAAATATTTTTAGGCCTATTGAAATAGGGTACAATAAGGCTGTTTAGTAGCCTATAGCCTAGTTATCTAAAACTGTGTGTGTGATATTCTGGTGATCTTTCACTAACTCTGCATGTATTTTAAACGGGACATTTCTCTGTTTCACCTTGATCTGAAAGTCACCGTTAATGAAAGAGGGGGCAGCACAAACGACAGAGTTAGGCTGGCCTACTTTTGAAATAGCTACTAAAGCAGGGTAGCCTAATAGCCTACCAGCACGCACATTATAGCCTATAAAGTGTACATTGAATTAAGCATTGGCCAGCTGAGTTAGTATTAAAACAAATGCATTGTCTAATTATTTCATAACCTCGACGTGTGTGAATCAGTTATATGCCTACATTTTATAGCCTTCATAAACCATTATGCAAAATACAACATAACAATGCAATATTTGTAATGTTATGAACCTACTAAATATTTGTTATGAACCTTTAAGGTCTCTTTTTGAGTGTATTTCGTTATTGTTCACAAAGAAGGAGTTGGCTACCCCCGCCATGGCAGAATATCTCAATCTCTCTCTCTCTCTCTCTCTCTCTCTCTCTCTCTCTCTCTCTCTCTCTCTCTCTCTCTCTCTCTCTCTCTCTCTCTCTCTCTCTCTCTCACACACACACACACACACACACTCGCTAACACATTAGTAATACATGTATAGTCTCAGGGTTGGAGAATGTGGGGATGTGAGTGTCTCCCACAGGTTTGGCGGGTGATTAATGTTGGCGGGTGTGTTTCTGTGTTTCATATTCATACCTAATCTCATGGCCCATAAACTAATAACAAAAGGCCGCCAAAGGATTATTCCACCTGGCGCAGAGCGCGGGAAAAGCGGCTGTTTGTGACATGCAGATGATTCATCGAGTTATAGGAGAGAGAGAAAAAAGTTCCTGCATTGAAAAATCCTGATTTAAATATTTTATTTCTTTGCATGATGTCCCGCAGAGCACATCTAGAAGGCTTTTCTTTGGACTAGTAACGGGAACTTTTGAGATATTTGTTCTTAATGTTTCTTCATAAACCTCCATTCTTGACTTATTTTAACTTTTCAATGCAATTATAATTTATTTAACACTAATTTCAGCACGTGATTACTAATTGCATTTAGATAGACCACGCACGCAAGGCATGCACACACACAGCTTGCTCCAGGTTATTGACGATTATTAGTGCGGTATAATAGAACATCCAGAGCGAGCCATGTCCTTGACAGCAGGCGTGCGCGCGGCAATTATGGCAGGTTTTTATGGCGGTGGTGACACATGTCAACTCACGCAAGTGACACGGATGAAAGTTATGGTGATGTAGTAAATTGTGTGAAATCTTTCACTTTAAATAAATGTCTCACTTGTTATTGTCTTCAATTGTTACCAGGGGACAGACGACTGGCGGTTAAAATAATTGAATGTTGGATTCACATTTCTGTTAATATATCACATATGAAGTCATAAGTGCAACATTAGTTATTTAACTAGCCTACTTATCCTCTATTAAAAAGTGGGCACATTATTTTCGAGTAGACCTATAGCTGTATTTTTTTTATTTAGCAGGCTATAGTGAATTGTCACTCTGGTTTTTATTAATTTAAAACATAAAAACCTTAATGAATATTGTATCTAAAATTAATTAGCCTCTTATAAATGGATTCTCTTTATGAAATATTCTAGACTTTGGGGGTTTTAAATGTTACTTTCCCAACTGTTTCATTCCTTTTGATTCTAGTGGCTGTGATGAGAGGGGAACTGTCCATGGTGCTGAATGACGCTTGTGCACTTTACCCGGACATGGCTCTGTCATTTGGGGCGTGTTCAATCAGGTGAACGTTGCAGATAGAAATACAATAAATATAGATAACAAGATTCCGTGTTATACATGACAAACAATTTGTTCTACACAATACATGTTTATCTTCAGGGCCGACGCTAGTGATTTGGGGGCCCTAAGTGAGATTTGGGGGCCCTAAATGAGATTTGGCCACATTTTAGTGGTCCCCCTTTCGACATGTCCTACAATTCTACACATTTTGCTGGTTTTAGACTAATTTACTAATCTTAAAAATGTTAGCTAACATTGAGCTGATTGAGTGACTGTCACAACAAGAGAAAAACTGCTGATACACACATTTCGAAACTGCACCTTGTGTATTCTCTTATTCTAACTCTAAACAATAAGTTGAGACCCAGACGTATATTATTTTTTAAATAATACATTTGTTATTTATTATAATTATAATAATTATTATGTTGGGGTCGGGGCCCCCTAACGTCCGGGGGCCCTAAACTGATGTCGCCTAGGTCCGGCCCCGTCTATTTTCACGTTCTGTAACGTTGCACCATCCTGAGCAGAACCTTGCTGTTCACACAAAAGGAGGTATATATGTTCAATGACTTTCAACATTCTGTTATTCTGTTTCTTTATTTTATTTTTCTTCAATCGTTGTGTCCTTTATGCAAGGGGTTATTTGCACGAATGAGCAAGCGCTCCCAGGAGCCCCAATCACCACTTTGTCTAAAAGTGCTCGACTCGCGCAGGGGGCTTCCGCAACGTCAACACGCGCCAACCACTTCATCAACCGCGCGGTGACCTCTCCGTGTCATTGGTGCCTCGAGACACATTCTACTCGCCCACACACAGTGGAAGAAAAGATAGCCTGCATAACCTATGATATATTGAAATCTGAGGCTGTTCTCTGTCTGGTAATTGTTTAGCTTGCTTTATGAACACGTTTTTTTTTAAACAATAAGTGTTACTGTTGAAATGTTTTTATGTCGAATGACAACCGTCTTCGTCTTAGGTCTTGGGTTTGAGAAACTTTAATAGCCTATAAAAAAAAAAAAAAACTAAATAAAAAACAAACTAATTCAATGTATAATGACACCTTCTGCTGCACTCACAGAGGGTTACTAATGATGTGTGTGTGCGCGCGCGCGTGCGTGCGGAGAGTGCTAACGCTCACACAGCACAGCCTACACTTCCTAGACCAAATAATCGCAGAATGCAGCGTCGGAAATGCGTCTTGCCCCGTACTGACTTTGCAGTGCCGCGGACTACAGCGAAAGGTGTTGAATATCTCTGTCCCTCTCAGTCTTCTGTAACATAATATAGTGCTGAATCCCACAACTTGGGATCGGGTCAGATTGCCTCGCATTTGGAAATATATTGATGCGCTCTGTTCTATGGGCCTATATAAAAACCTGATCTCTGTTACCTCACGTTAGGCCCAAGAGACAGAGAAAAGAGAGAGCGAGATAGAGATGGCCCACTAGAGTTGACATCACTCTGTCACTGCAAGCATTAAAAACATTGATTCCATAAGGCATATATACTACATTACTAAAAGTATGTGGACACCTGCTGTTGAACATCTCATTCCAAAATCATGGGCATTAATATGGACCTGGTCCCCCCTTTGCTGCTATAACAGCCTACACCCTTCTGGGAAGGCTTTATATTGGAACATTGCTGAGGGGACTTGCTTCCATTCAGCCACAAGAGCGTTAGTGAGGTCAGGCAATGATATTGGGCAGTTGGGGTTCCAGTTCATCCCAAAGGTGTTCGATGGGGTTGAGGTCGGTGCGCTGTGCAGGCCAGTCAAGTTCTTCCACACCAATCTCGACAAACCATTTCTGTGTGTACTTCGCTTTGTGCACTGGGGCATTGTCATGCAGAAACAGGAAAGGGCCTTCCCCAAACTTTTGCCACAAAGTTGGAAGGACAGAATCGTCTGGAATGTTGTTGTATGCTGTAGCGTTAAGATTGCCCTTCACTGGAACTAAGGGGCCTAGCCCGAACCATGAAAAACAGCCTTCACCAAACTTTACAGTTGGCACTATGCATTCGGGCAGGTAGAATTCTCCTGGCATCCGCCAAAACCAGATTCATCCGTTGGACTGCCAGATGGTGAAGCGTGATTCATCACTCCAAAGAGTGTGTTTCATAACTCCAGTGTCCAATGGCGACGAGTTTTACACCACTCGAGCCAACACTAGGCATTGCGTATGGTGAAATTAGACTAGTGTGCGGCTGCACGGCTTTGGAAACCCATTTTATGAAGCTCCCAATGAACTGTTTTTGTGCTGACGTTGCTTCCAGAGGCAGTTTGGAACTTGGTAGTGAGTGTTGTAACCGAGGACAGATGATTTCTATGTGCTTCAGCACTCGGCGATATCGTTCTGTGAGCTTGTATGGCTCACTACTTCACGGCTGAGCCGTTATTTATCCTAGATGTTTCCACTTCACAACAACAGCACTTAAAGTTGACCGGGGCAGCTCTAGCACGGCAGAAATATGACAAACTGACTTGTTGGAAAGGTGGCATCCTATGATAAGGCCATTCTTCTGCCAATGTTTGTCTATGGAGATTTCATGGCTATGTGCTCAATTGCATACACCTGTCAGCAACGGGTGTGGCTGAATCAGGCAAATCCACTAATTTGAAGGGGTGTCCACATACTTTTGTATATACAGAGCATATTCGTGCTGTTATTCGACCTATTCATTGATGCTTTATACTCATTTGTAAGGATTAGGCTATAGATAAACTGGGAATAAAATAATAAGCCTAAGTGACAAATCATTTATTTAGGGACAATAAAGATATGAAGAAAGCAAAAACCTACCAGGGAGTGGACAAAAATAACCATGAAAATAAAGTAGATGAAAAAGACAGTGAAGAGTGAACCAATCCCTGACTCACTATAACAGTTTATGTATCTCTTGTCTTTTTATTGACATCACACTGTATGAGTTAAATACTGTATATGAAGCACGGTGAGGGCGCTGTTTTTCAATATTGAGATACACCCATTCAATGTGTTATGTCAGTTATTACAAAGGGCCAGGAGAAGAATAGGCAAAACAGACACACACACACACACACACACACACACACACACACACACACACACACACACACACACACACACACACACACACACACACACACACACACACACACACACACACACACACACACACACACACACACACCTGCTGTCAAAAGAGGAGATGAAAAACCGCAGAGATCATCAAGGGAGACAATTGCCTCTCCAGAGTGATCGTCTACCTTCTCTTCGTTAACACGTCTGGAATGTGACACTTCACTCCTCCCACAACACACACACAATCCCGCCCCCTCTCTCCTATAATAACCCTTAAATCTCCAGCAACTCGTTGAGACGTCAGTCCCTCCCTGATGCAATGCTGGGCGGGCTGACTGATACTCACTCAGGTATTTATCTACTTCTTACAGTTATTTATCTACCAGCTCCACACAAAGAGGGATGGACGGAAAGAGACAAGCTATCAGCAGAATTGGAATGCGTAATTGATGGGAGGCATAAATTAGTATGATTATGTTGTAGATGGAAAGAAGGAGGCAGGAAGGCAGGCAGGGGAGAAGATGGGCCTGCATTGATGTGAATGGAGAGATCACTGGGATCAGTCTGGTCAATTTGGATGCCAAAGTGTATGATTTTAAGTAGGTTGCAATTTTATTGGTCACATACACGTGGTTAGCAGATGTTATTGCTTGTGTAGCGAAATGCTTGTGCTTCTAGCTCCGACAGTGCAGTAATATCTAACAAGTAATATCTAACAGTCTCACAACATACTGTATACCCAAATACACATACATCTAAGTTAGGAATAGATTGAGAATATATATACAGTCTTGGCCAAAAGTTTTGAGAATGACACAAGTATTGGTCTCCACAAAGTTTGCTGCTTCAGTGTTCTTAGATCTTTATGTCAGTAGTTACTATGGTACACTGAAGTATAATTAAAAGTATTCCATAAGTGTCAAAGGCTTTCATTGACAATGACATTCAGTTTACACAGAGTCAATATTTGCAGTGTTGACCCTTATTTTTCAAGACCTCTGCAATCCGCCCTGGCATGCTGATAAATGGTTGATTTAGGTGCAATCTTAACAGCAGCAATATCCTTGCCTGTGAAGCCCTTTTTGTGCAAAGCAATGCTGATGACACATGTTTCCTTGCAGGTAACCATGGATGACAGAGGACGAACAGTTATTCTGACTCAATCAGCATGACAGAGTGATCTCCAGCCTTGTCCTCGTCAACGTTCTTACCTGTGTTAACGAGACAATCACTAACATGAAGGCAGCTGGTCCTTTTGTGGCAGGGCTGAAATGCAGTAGAAATGTTTTTGGGGGATTAAGTTCATTTTCATGGCAAAGAGGGATTCATTGCAATTCATCTGATTCATGACATTCTGGAGTATATGCAAATTGCCATCATCAACACTGAGGCAGCAAACTTTGTGGGACCAATACTTGTCATTCTCAAAACTTTGACCACAACTGTATACAGTATACACATAAGAGATTGGTGATGAATAATGTAAACACGATTAAGTGACTAAGATACTGAAGAATAGTATAGCGTACAGTTTAAACATATGAGATGAGAAGTGCAAGATATAGAAACATTATTAAAGTGACTGGTGTTTCATTCTTAAGTGGCCGGTGATTTCTAATCTATGTCTATAGGCAGCAGTCTCTGATGTGCTAGAGATGGTTGTTTAGCAGTTGGTAATGAAGTATAGAGTACAATACAGCATATACATATGAGATGAGTGATGCAATATGTATACAATTTGAGTGACTAAGATACCTTAGAATAGTGTAGAGTGCAGTTTATACATAGAGATGAGTGATGCAAGATACAGATACATTATTAAAGTGACTAGTGTTCTATTCCTTAAAGTGGCCTGTGATTTCTAATCAGTGTCTATAGTCAGGTGTGTTAGTGATGGCTGTTTAGCAGTCTGATGGCCTTGAGATAGAAGCTTTCGGTCCCAGCTTTGATGCATCTGTACTGACCTCGCCTTCTGGATGATAGCGGGGTGAACAGGCAGTGGCTCGGGTGGTTGATGTCTTTGATGATCTTTTTGGCCTTCCTGTGGCAACGGGTGCTGTAGGTGTCCAGGAGGGCGTGAAGTTTGCCCCCAGTAATGCGTTGGGCAGACCGCACCACCCTCTGGGGAGCTTTGCGGTTATGGGTGGTGCCGTTGCCGTACCAGGCAGTGATGGAGCCCGACAGGATGCTCTCAATTGTGCAACTGTAGAAGTTTGTGAGGGTTAAGGGTGATAAGGCAAATTTCTTCATCCTCCTGAGGTTGAAGAGGCGCTGTTTCACCTTCTTCAACACACTGTCTGTGTGGGTGGACCATTTCAGTTTGTCAGGGATGTGTACACCGAGGAACTTGAAGCTTTCCCTCTGCTGTTTCCTGAAGTCCACGATCATCTCCTTAGTTTTGCTGATGTTGAGTTAGAGGTTATTTTCCTGGCACCACACTCCCAGAGCCCTCACCTCCTCCCTGTAGGCTGTCTTAACGTTGTTGGTAATCAAGCCTACTAAAGTATTGGATTGGCGCCGCCCTGTGTGGACGCCTGTTAAGCAGCTCCCATTGTTTGTGCGTAAATTGTTGTTTTAGTATGTTTTTTTGTCCATTTTTCGTGAGGTTTTTTGCAACAGTTGAATAATAATAGTTCAGGATTATGGAGTGCTACTGTTTTACGAAGGTTTTAACGGTTCATTTTATCACTGAGGCACTTCTTTCTCAGCGCCGAACGTAAACACGAGTCCTCAGTTATTTACAACCGAGCTGAGCTCCTGGATTTAGCACAAGCTGCCGCAGGGAAAAGTTTGTTATTCCGGACAAGTTGAAAAGGCGACGGCGTGGACGAAGGGCGGGATTAAAGTGTAAAACAAAGCTAAGGAAGTACAAGCCGGCTATACCGTCTATCATTATGGGCAACGTGAGATCGCTGCATAACAAGATGGACCAGCTTCAGGGTTTGGTTCATGGACAAATAGAACACCGGGAAGCGATTCTTTCGGTAAGAGTAAGGGAGGGGGGCTGGCTTTAATAGTTAACAACAGATGGTGTAATCTGAGCCATATTACTATTAAGGAAGAGTTTTTTAGCCCGGACATTGAGCTGTTAGTCGTTAGCCTGAGACCCTACTATTTGCCAAGGGAATTCACGGCGGACATTGATGTTATTGTTTAAATCCCGCCCTCCGCAGACGCAAACACAGCGTGTGACGTCACCCACTCTGTTATCGCGAGGTTACAGACAGCACATCCCAGTGCTTTCTTTGCCATTTCGGGGGATTTTAACCATGCATCTCTCTCTTCAACGCTGCCCACGTTCAAACAGTTCGTGAATTGCCCAACCAGGAATAATAAAACTCTGGACTTGTTATATGCTATAGTGAAGGATGCATACAACTCCACTGCACTCCCTCCCCTCAGTAGATCGGATCACAACCTTGTCCACCTCACCCCACTCTACAGGCCTACGGTCCAACAGCAGCCTGCGACCACTAGGACCATAAGGAGATGGTCTCCGGAGGTGAATGAGGCCCTACAGGACTGCTTTGAAACAACAGACTGAGATGTGCTCTGTGAGGCTCATGGGTAAGACATCGATGGACTTAATGACTGCATAACGGACTATATACATTTTTGAGTGGACAACACTGTACCCACCAGGAAGGTACGCTGTTTTCCAAATAATAAACCCTGGGTCACCAGCGACCTGAAGGCCCTGCTGAATGAGAAGAAGAGTGCCTTCAAGGAGGGGGACAAGGACAAATTGAAATGCGTCCAGAGGGAGCTGAAGTTGCGGATTGCTGAGGGGAAGAGAGGGTATAAGGAGAAGATGGAGGACAAGCTGAGGCAGAGCCAGGTGAGAGAGGTGTGGAAGGGTATGAGAAATATCACTGGCTTCAAAAAGTCAAACAGTGGGCAGACGGAGGGGACCCAGGACAGAGCCAATGAGCTGAACCAATTTTTTAACAGGTTCGATACTGGCCCTGTCCACCTCCCCTCCAGCTCCCCAGGCGACAAACCCTCACTGCTGTCCCACCCCCACTCTGCTCACAGTACCTCTGTTGAGACAATCATGGACCCCACCTCCGCCCTTGCTCCCTCTGGACTGATCCTCAACACCCCCCTTCCCCCCACCTCCCCACCTGGGCTGGCTTTCACCCCCAACCAAGTGAAGAGAGAGCTGGAGAGACTAGATCAGTGGAAAGCGGCACACCCTGATGGCATCAGCTCAAGGGTGCTTAGGGTCTGTCTTGACCAACTGTGTGGAATTCTCCAGCGCCCCTTCAACCTTAGCCTGAGCCTAGAAAGGTTCCCTGTGCTGTGGAATACATCCTGCCTGGTCCCAGTGCCCAAGAAGGCGCACCCCACTGTCCTGAATGTTTTCAGACCTGTAGCGCTAACATCCCACAACATGAAGACCCTGGAAAGGTTAGTCCTCGTTCACCTCAGACCCCTGGTGTGTACATCACTGGACACCCTGCAGTTCGCATATCAGCGCAACATCGGGGTGGATGATGCAATCATCTTCCTTCTGCAGAGGGCCTACTCTCACCTGGACAACGCAGGTTGCACTGTGAGGGTTATGTATTTTTACTTCTCCAGTGCCTTCAACACCATTCAGCCCCTGCTACTGGGTGAGGATGAAGAGGATGAAAGTGGAAGCACCCTTAGTCTCCTGGGTCACGGACTACCTGACCGGTAGGCCACAATTTGTGCGACTACAGAGCTGTGTATCAGAACGGGCAGTGACAAAACACAGGGGCCCCCCAGGGAACGGTCCTGTCCCCCTTCCTGTTCACCCTCAACACCTCAGACTTCAGATATAACTCTGAAACATGCCCCCTACAGAAGATCTCGGATGACTCCGCAATTGTAGGGTGCATCAGGGGTGGTGTGAGCAGAACCACCTTCAGCAAAACAAAGGAGATGGTGGTGGGCTTCAGGAGAACCAAGGGACAACTGACTGCAGTCCCTATACAGGGGATGGATGTGGAAATGGTTGGGTCATACAAGTTCCTGGGAGTCCATATGGACAACAGGCTGGAATGGGCTGGTAACACCGGGGCTCTGTACAAAAAGAGCCGACTCTACTTTCTGAGGAGGCTCAGGTCAACTACCTGCATACCTTCTACCAGTCTGTGGTGGCCAGTGCCATCTTTTTTGCAGTGGTGTGCTGGGGCGCCAACATAAAAGCCGGTGATGCTTCTCGGGTAAATAAGCTGATCAGGAAGGCTAGCTCTGTTCTGGGGATTAGCCTTGACACTCTAGAAGAGGTGGCGGAGAGACGGATCCTGGCCAAACTGCTGGCCATCATGGACAACGTCACCCACCCTCTGCATGCCATGGTTATGACGCAGAGGAGCACCTTCAGTCACAGACTGATCCCACCACGGTGTGCCAGAGAGCGCTACAGGAGGTCCTTCCTGCCGGCGGCTATTAGACTATTTAATGCCTCACCGGGGTGCCGTGCCGTGCCGTCAGCAACATAGACCTGGAACTGTTGGGGTGTTAGGACCTAGTTTAACAATTATGCATCCATCCGTGAGTAACTCTGGTCTGTAATCACTCATTCACTCAGGAATTAATTATTAATTCAGGTCTGTATATACATATTCATGTACAGTTGTTATATCATATCACGTGCAATATTGTAAGTAATTCTTGGACTTAACTTACGTAGTCATTCACTCAGGAATGAATATAAGAATCCTGTCAGTTGTATCTTTTTTCATTGTTTTTAGTATATTGAATGTGCAATACGTGCATTTATCTGTAATTAAACCCTGCACACTAAGGACTGTATTTTAGGGAATTACTATTATTACCCCGAATTATATCATACACACATTTAGCTATTTAAGTATCTCTTCCTATCATTTACCTGTACAGTTAATTTAACCATGCAAAATAATCACTTACCTGTTCATTTAACCAGTCTGTATATTAAGTAAACTATTATTACCCACACTTATATCATACGCACTTTTAGCTATTTAAGTATTTCTCTGCCATCGACCTGTATAGTATAGTTAAACAGTTCAGGATGCTCTCAATGGTTTAGCTGAGGAACATTTTGAGGATCTGGTGACCCATGCCAAATCTTTTCTGTCTCCTGATGGGGAAAAGGTGTTGTCGTGCCCTCTTCACAACAGTCTTGGTGTGTTTGGACGATGATAGTTGGTTGGTGATGTGGGCACCAAAGAACCTAAAACTCTCAACCTGCTCCACTACAGCTCCGTCGATGTTAATGTCGGCCTGTTCGGCCTCCTTTTCCTGTAGTCCACGATCAGCTCCTTTATCTTGATCACGTTGAGGGAGAGGTTGTTATCCTGGCACCACACTGCCAGGTCTCTGACCTCCACACTATAGGCTGTCCCATCGTTTTCGGTAATCAGGCCTACCACTGTTGTGTCATCAGCAAACTTAATGATGGTGTTGGCCACGCAGTCGTGGGTGAACAGAGAGTACAGGAGGGGACTAAGCACGCAACCTTGAGGCGCCCCAGTGTTGAGGATCAGCGTGGCGGATGTGTTGTTTCCTACCCTTACCACCTGGTATGGGAGAAAAGAGGCTAAAATATGGACAAATGGAACATGGCCTCAGCACTGCTAAAAATCCAAGACTGATTAATCTGTGTGTGAGTGTTCACAAGACTGAGTGTTGCAAGTCTGTGTGTGTGCTCACAGCACTGTGTGTGTGTATGCATGTGTATTTGTTCGCAGTGCTGTGTGTATGACTATGTGTGTATTTGTGTGAGTGTGTGTGTGTTTGTGTGTGTTCACAGCGCTGAGTGAAGTAACCGTCGCAGTGCTCTCGGCGGTGGGGTTTTTGTGTTGTCATATGCCCAGAGGGGCCGAGCAGGATTCAATCAATGAAGACAATCGTCATGTAATTAAAACGCTGCTTCTAATTTCACTCTCTGTCTTCAACCCGAGCAGAATAACACCCATCCACCACCAAAGTCTTTACTTAAAACAAAATCAAATCAAAACGTTCCTACTCCATTAACTACGACGAGACGCTAGCAGGGAGAGTCAAGTGTGTTTAAATATAGAACTACAAGTCTATACTTAAATGTTGCAATTTAGCTTGGTGCAGAGCCCTGTGTGTGTGCGCCTTTGTGTGTGTGTGTGTGTGTATCATTTGAGGCCATGCATACATTAGCCGGAGAATAATTTGTAGACAATTAGCCGTAACAGAGCAGAGTGCAGGAAGCTGCTGATTAGCATGTAGAACAGGCCAGCCATGCAGGGGGAACACTAGCCCCTTTGAAAAAGACATGAATACAACCACTCTCATTCCGCTATGTCATTTTCTCTTTCTCTCGCTATTTATAAATTTGTCTTATTTTTTTTTTTAGAGGCAGTTAATATTCATGCTTGGGGATGATGAATATGGATGTGGTTTTTACATTTACACAGACACTTACTGTATATTACAGCTTGAAATAAGAGAGGGAGGGAGAGGGTTCCTAGAAATGGTTGTGTTTAGACTTTAGGCAAGTTTCCACACTTATCTGTTGATGTTGAAACTAGGAGAAATAATGTCGACTCCGCTGTACAACTACATATCACAGAACACTCATTTATAAAACCATTTTTAAAAATCTAATACCAGAGAGAAATTAAATGATTTCCATGCCCATATATCATGTGCCAGATATGAATATGAAGAGCCACACATTTTGCACTTTACAATTGTGTAGGAGAAAGGAAGGAAGAGAGGAGAAATGGAAGCAGAGGAGTTGAGGACAGGAAAAGACAACAAATTAAACAAAATGAGAAGAAAACAGAGGTGAAGGAGTAGGAGAGTAGAAGGGAGCAGAGAGGGAGGAGACACAGACAGAGAGAGAGAGAGAGAGAGAGAGAGAGGGAGAGGGGGGGGGGGGGTTGTCCAAAGGTGATCCACTCACAGAGTGTACAGTAGGATGGATGAATGACTATGGACTCTACAGAGCCCCACCCTATGAACTGTATCTATCCAGTCACAACCTGAGCCAAGAACTCACCTCTCATCCCTCTCTTTATGTCTCTATACAGTCACTCTTTATGTCTCTATCCAGTCACACCCTCAGCTAAGAACTCACCTCTCATCCCTCTCTTTACGTCTCTATCCAGTCACTCTTTATGTCTCTATCCAGTCACACCCTCAGCTAAGAACTCACCTCTCATCCCTCTCTTTATGTCTCTATCCAGTCACTCTTTATGTCTCTATCCAGTCACACCCTCAGCTAAGAACTCACCTCTCATCCCTCTCTTTATGTCTCTATCCAGTCACATCCTCACCTAAGAACTCACCTCTCATCCCTCTCTTTATATCTCTATCCAGTCACATCCTCACCTATGAACTCACCTCTCATCCCTCTCTTTATGTCTCTATCCAGTCACTCTTTATGTCTCTATCCAGTAACACCCTCAGCTAAGAACTCACCTCTCATCCCTCTCTTTATGTCTCTATCCAGTCACACCCTCAGCTAAGAACTAACCTCTCATCCCTCTCTTTATATCTCTATCCAATGACTATTTATGTCTCTATCCAGTCACACCCTCAGCTAAGAACTCACCTCTCATCCCTATCTTTATATCTCTATCCAGTCACTCTTTATGTCTCTATCCAGTCACACCCTCAGCTAAGAACTCACCTCTCATCCATCTCTTTATGTCTCTATCCAGTCACTCTTTATGTCTCTATCCAGTCACACCCTCAGAAAAGAACTCACCACTCATCCCTCTCTTTATATCTCTATCCTGTCACTCTGTATGTCTCTATCCAGTCACACCCTCAGCTAAAAACTCACATCTCATCCCTCTCTTTATATCTCTATCCAGTCATACCCTCAGCTAAGAACTAACCTCTCATCCCTCTCTTTATATCTCTATCCAGTCATACCCTCATCTAAGAACTCACCTCTCATCCCTCTCTGTATGGCTCTATCCAGTCATACCCTCAGCTAAGAACTAACCTCTCATCCCTCTCTTTATGTCTCTATCCAGTCACACCCTCATCTAAGAACTCACCTCTCATCCCTCTCTGTATGGCTCTATCCAGTCACACCCTCAGCTAAGAACTCACCTCTCATCCCTCTCTTTATATCTCTATCCAGTCACACCCTCAGCTAAGAACTCACCTCTCATCCCTCTCTTTGTATCTCTATCCAGTCACACCCTCATCTAAGAACTCACCTCTCATCCCTCTCTGTATGTCTCTATCCAGTCACACCCTCAGCTAAGACCTCACCTCTCATCCATCTTTTTATATCTCTTTCCAGTCACACCTTCAGCTAAGAACTCACCTCTCATCCCTCTCTTTATATCTCTATCCAGTCACACCTTCAGCTAAGAACTCACCTCTCATCCCTCTCTGTATGTCTCTATCCAGTCACACCCTCAGCTAAGAACTGAACTCTCGTCCCTCTCTGTATGTCTCTATCCAGTTACACCCTCAGCTAATAACTAACCTCTCATCCATCTTTTTATATTTCTATCCAGTCACACCCTCAGCTAAGAACTCACCTCTCATCCCTCTCTTTATATCTCTATCCAGTCACACCCTCTGCTAAAAAATCACCTCTCATCCCTCTCTTTGTATCTCTATCCAGTCACACCCTTAGCTAATAACTAACCTCTCATCCATCTTTTTATATTTCTATCCAGTCACACCTTCAGCTAAGAACTCACCTCTCATCCCTCTCTGTATGGCTCTATCCAGTCTATCCTTTAGCTAAGAACTCACCTCTCGTCCCTAAACTTTACATCTAAATCCAGTCACGCACTCAGCTAAGAACTAACCTCTCATCCCTCCATTTATGTCTCTATCCAGTCACACCCTCAGCTAAGAACTCACCTCTCATCCCTCTCTTTAAATATCTATCCAGTCACAACCTCAGTTAAGAACTTATCTCTCATCCATCTCTTTTTTTCTCTATCCAGTCGCACCCTCAGCTAAGAACTGACCTCTCATCCCTCTCTTTATATCTCTATCCAGTCACTCTTTATGTCTCTATCCAGTCACACCCTCAGTTAAAAACTGAACTCTCATCCCTCGCTTTATGTCTCTATCCAGTCACACCCTCAGCTAAGAACTGAATTCTCATCCCTCTCTGTATGTCTCTATCCAGTTACACCCTCAGCTAATTACTAACCTCTCATCCATCTTTTTATATTTCTATCCAGTCACACCTTCAGCTAAGAACTCACCTCTCATCCCTCTCTTTGTATCTTTATCCAGGTAAACATTCTGCTAAGATCTCACCTCTCATCCCTCTCTTTATATCTCTATCCAGTTAAACATGCTGCTAAGATCTCACCTCTCATCCCTCTCTTTATATCTCTATCCAGTCACAACTTCAGCTTAGAACTCACCTCTCATCCATCTTTTTATGTCTCTATCCAGTCAGACCCTCAGCTAAGAACTCATATCTCATCCTTCTCTTTTTATCTCTATAATTTCACACCCTCAGCAAAGAACTCAACTCTCATCCCTCTCTTTATATCTCTATCAGGTCACACCCGCAGCTAAGAACTCATCTCTCATCCCTCTCTTTTTATCTCTATCCAGTTACACCCTCAGCTAAGAACTCACCTCTCATCTCTATCTTTGTATCTGTATCCAGTCACACTCTCAGCTAAGAACTCACCTCTCATCCCTCTCTTTCTCTCCCTCTCTTTCTCTGTTTATCGCTGAATTTCTTTCTTTCTTTTTCCTGTTTATAATTTACTCCATACACTCGGTGAGAGAAAAAATAAAACTTGCCAAAACACAACCACCATGCTAGTTGTTTATGTACATAGCTTAGCATAATCCATCTCATTTTTTTTATGTTAAATACCAATCTAGAGTAAACAACAAAAACAATCTGTTGTCACTTCTCTCATGCCAGTACAGATGTAAACAACAACGGCTGAGAAAGCTGTCATCCCTCCTGAGAAACAATCCCAGAATGCATCCCACCTTTGCTGCTTTACCTTTAAAGGTAGGTAGCGTTTGAAGCCTTATCTGCATCGCTCTGTTTCATGTTCCAGAGATGAAGGCTTTAAAGTGAGAGCAAAGGTATTTGCTTTATAATTACTGGGGCACCAAGCTCTGCCTCAAATGATGGCTGCACAGCAACAGATGGGTCCCACATCATTCCATCAACTCGAGCTGAACGCATCACTGGTGTTGTGAAGAATCACGTCCCTTCTGGGGACTTATGGTTCCCCTCTTTATTTATGCTTACACACCCTAAATTAAACATCTCAGAGATATATATTTGGGTGAACTCACCTGGATGTAGACTAGTTGATCCATGACATGCCACTTTTGGATCATCTGGGATCATCTCTTAAAATGTATTTGTAGATGGGATGTTTTTGGATAGATTCTGTGTTTTGGTGTTAAGGGCTTGTGTGTGATTCTGTGTCCCACATGGTTTGGTTCAGGAGGGTTGTGTGTGTGTGTGTGTGTGTCTGTGTGTGTGTACACGTGCTTGCATGTGTGTGTGTGTGGCGCGGGAGAGGGTTGGGTATATCTGGTACACAGAGGCTCCAGGGGGTAATGTAGAAGGTGCAGGGAGATGGCAGGGGGTCTCTGGTGTCTGTTAGTTTGTTTATGAGAAAATGAATCCCAACTCTTCAAAGAGACAACAGGACTCAGACACACGTACAGTATCCAGGAGACGGAAGGTAACTTGTGTCTCATTTATTCTGCTTTAAGAACGCACAACAATGGGAATAAGACTGTGTGAACGTGCACGTGTACGCACGTGTGTGTGCCAACTAGAGTCTCCGGCTGCCAAAAGGCACAGCTGCTGTGGAGTGGTTAGCACTTTAATCAATGCTATTTATTTGATAGTGACACACCTAAGAAAACAACCTCACCATTCACTTAAGAGGCTGCCGCAACGTCTGCCAGCTCTCTCCCTCCCTCTGTCTGTCTGCCTCTTTCTCTCTCTTTGCTTTTCTTCTTTCTCTTTCTCTCTCTCTCTTTTTCTGTCTCTCTCTCTCTCCCTCTCTCGCTCTCTTTTTTTCCGTCTCTCTCCCTCTCTGTCTCCTGTCTCTGCGTCTGTCGTCTTGCCAACATTGTTACAGTAATGGGTTGACGGGCAGCTCTTTAGAGTGACACCTCCATGCTTCTCCCTTTATGGAATCATGGTGTCAAAGGCATTAGGCATCTGTTGCAGTCATCAGTGAGCAAACACGTTTACCCTGCAAGTGACTGAGATTAATCGTTTACATTACTACCAGAAACAGATACATGGACAAATTGTATTGTAGGCTTGTTAACAGTTTAAGCGTTAGACTAAAAACTATTTCAATGGATTTGGATTGAGAATGCGCTTGAGTCCAGGAAACAAGACAGGGTTTATGATTAGAAAGGTTTACATTTATGTACAGTTTCTCTACTCTCTACAGAGTTCTCTCTCTCTCTCTCTCTCTCTCTCTCTCTCTCTCTCTCTCTCTCTCTCTCTCTCTCTCTCTCTCTCTCACTTTCTCTTTTTATTGCGACTGTAACGCAATTCCTGCATCAAGCTCCCAGCTCTGAGGGGACCAGAGTGCTTGTGTGTGTGTGTGTGTGTGTGTGTGTGTGTGTGTGTGTGTGTGTGTGTGTGTGTGTGTGTGTGTGTGTGTGTGTGTGTGTGTGTGTGAGGTCGGTGGCTGAATCAATGTTGTTTCCATGTCATTTTAATGAAATTACGTTGAAGCAACATGGAATAGACGTTGAATTGGGGACAGGCTAATATTAAAGCCAGATTTACACGCAAATAAACCTTGATGAAGCCCAAGTTCACCATAAAACAGATAGCTCCTACAGCCAGAGTGACATTGCCTAGTCGATTAACCGAAATTGACGAACAATTTTCATAAAATGTAAGTACCAATGTAGCCAAGATACACAAGCGGTAGCCTCCGATGGCGGCATATTTCCATTTCATCTAACGAAATGACACACTGATGGACACTGAAATACCAATATATGGACACATTTCATTCAGATGTGCCTCAATGCAAACTTCATAGCCTTTCACAACGGGTTTACAATTCTTCCAATGCACGGTGCTCGCGAGCACTCAAACACACACAGTATATTATTATTAGCGAAATGTCCATAGCACCAATCAAAATCACTGAAAAATGAAGCTCAAAACGTCAAAAAAGTGTCTCAATTCTAGCTTGATAAATCAAATGCATTCAAAGGGATGTTGTCTATTCTCGTGATTCAACAGTAGCCAAACCCGCAAATTGCAAAGGAAAATCCATTGAGGCCATTTAGCCTAGTTCATCCGTCTGGTGACAGCAGAACCCCATGTCCACTATTTTATTCTGCATGCACACAGCAGGCCCACGGTCATCCCCAAGGCCCATTAAGTCCACAAAGCTACATTAAATGCCCAAGATGTGTAAAAGTCTGGGGGAAAAAAATATTAATTAGTAAGGACGTTTCAGGCGTGGACAGTCCAGTACTCACTGTTCGCCTGCCCGACAGCTAGCAGTGAGAGAGATGTTGTCATTGTGGTCGCCTGTCATGCGTCTGTATGCTGTCTCTGTCTGGTCTTAACTTTCATCATTGTTGACGTTGTTCCACGCTGACATTTCAAATGGCGTGTTACATCATTCCAACTTGGAAAATAGTTTGAGGTGCAATAGTGTCCATTTGTCAGGTTGTTTTTGCTAGCTAGCTAGCTTTGTCAGTTCAAGGGATGCGAGCGCCAAATTATGTAGAGAAGCTCCAAATGTGCAGTTTACCACAAGGCAACACAACACACACAACATGTTTAGGCAATACGCATGTGCAAAATGTGAAATCGTCTAGAATGAAGCTACTTCAAGCCAGGCAAAGCAGCGAAGCCTGTGCTGTCCATTTAAAGTGACTGGAAGTTAGGAAAGACAGTGCACGTCAAGGATTTGAATGGATTTGTATGGATGGATAGAAAGGCGGGAATACCCTGGCGCCTTTCCTGAGGTTTTGATGCAGTTTTAGCAAATTATTTTATTTATTTGCATAAAAACCACCAGAGTCATTGAGAAAAACATTAGATAACAAAAAACAATCAAAAATGTTTTTATATGTATATACTTTATTTGGCTTTTCATAATAGCTTTTTTTTATTAGATTTTCTCAGGGTAAGCACTGAGTACCCTGACTGCTCGTCACTGTGCATATGAGTGTGTGTGTGTGTATGAGTGTGTGTGTGTGTGTGTGTGTGTGTGTGTGTGTGTGTGTGTGTGTGTGTGTGTGTGTGTCGATGCCCCCATAGTGCTCAGAGCCCCGAGGGGACTAGACCAGACTTAGTCACGCTGCTCCTCAACACACAAATAAAAATCAATAAACAATCTGAAGTTCTCACCAAACTGTTTTAATGAATATACAAGCCTTGGAAGAACTCAGTGGGAGAGACAGGCCAGGGACTGTGTGTGTTTGTTTACAGTAAAAATGACTCGTATGCAGGGTAAGAAAAGACAGCTTAGGTAGTGGAGTAGAAAACAAACAAGATTCAAGAAGAATGAAACATCTACATTTTAAATAAATTAATGATAAATACGGAAAACTATAACCGGATGGTCATACAATTAATCACCATAGTGACAATGACGCTGAACTGAAATCTCTTTAAACCAATGCTCTGTTTACAATTGACATTTCAAATCCCATCCAGAATGAACTGAATTAGGATTAGACTCTGCGACGCAGCCTAACTCTTTGAAAGGACAGCTGTCCAGGGGTGTCATCTGTCCCAATCTCTAAACTGTTCAATCACCAACACAGCTGTTTGTCTGTATTCACCACACACACACTCTTGCACTCTCTCCCTCTATATTTGTGAAATATGTAGGGAGAAAGAGAGGGGGGGGGGGGGGGGGGGGGGTGAGAGAGTGAAAGCGCAAGAGTGTGTGTGTGTGAGAGAGATTAAAACATTATTTGTGATATTTGTTAAATCCGTCCATGCAGAGGAAGCAGACAGCTTTCTAATGACAGCCAGGGATGGAGGAGAACCTCTCAGTCAGAAATCCGTAGCATCTCTCTCCTGCACCCAAGAGTATCTCTCTCATCCAGCAGCATCCATCTGTTATTGACACCTGTCAATCAGACTGTCTGCCCGTATCACAGCTACATTACACTTATCTACCTATCTCTGGTTTCCATGGCTAGGTCCAAATCCTGTTACCTTCTGATACAGTAATTCCTCACACACACACACACACACACACACACACACACACACACACACACACACACACACACACACACACACACACACACACACACACACACACACGTGCACACATGCATGCAGATATGCACACACTCATACACAAACCATTGGCCTGCACACACACACACACACACGTAACCCAACCCCACCCCCAACACACACACACAGAGGAGAGGGAAGCTCTGGCTCTGACCAGACAAAGGGACAGAGGGCAAAACAAATCTTTCCAAACCATGACCTCTAACTAGTACTGTTGGCAAAGTGGCCCTTCACAAGGTATTACAGCTACACACAGCCTACAACACTACTACAGCATAGCCTTTGGTATCTCTCTCTGTGTTTGTGTGTGAGGCTAGGCCAGGCAGTAAGGCCGCCCGGCTGAGAGACCTCGGTCCTGGGTAAAGGCCCCAGGGTGAGAGGGTCCAGTCCTGGTTCTCTGGTTCTCTGCCCTGGGTCTATACCTCTCTGGGGCTATTGTCACTTCACATCTCCCTCCCTCTCTCTCTCCCTCTCTCTCTGTCAGAAGAGGAGTGTAGGATGACAGGGAAAGACAGAAGCCAAAAAAGATAAAGAAAAAAAGAGAGGAAAGGAGAGGAGAGGAGAAACTGATGGACCAGATTCAGTCATGAACATGTACTTATGTCTGTAAAGTAGAAACATATAAAGTATGATATATACTTGAATGTACTACTATGATGATGACTATTATGATTTCACTCCACAATAAATTATAAAGAAATCTGATCAAATCAAAGTTTATTGGTCTCATACTGTACATAGATTAGCAGATGTTAGAGCAGGTGCAGCGAAATGCTTGTGTTTCCAGCTCCTACAGTGCAGTAATATAATATCAATACAATACCAATTCAGAAATAATCCAGAAAGTCCAAAACAAGGAAGAAATGCATCCCATATACCAGGGATCATCAACTACTATAGATTTATTTCTTGAACGGATGGCCAGTAGGCCAGAACATAATCACAAATAATTTGCAAAAAATCTGCATAGGCAACAGGTCCACCGACAGCGGGGATCAACAACCCACAGTTCCAATTTGGAAGTTGGTGGATCCCAAGGTCCTTCAAGAAGAGGGTTCACACTGCTTTATTCAAATTGCATTGATTAGTACAGTTCTATAGCATACTACATTCAAAGGGCGATTGTGAAAGATAAATATTTTACGTTTTGCTATTGGATTAAGTGGTTGTTAACAGAAGTAAATTGAGAAGATATCATTATGTGATTAAAGCAATGTACTCATTATATTTCACAGTAAACTTACACTACCGTTCAAAAGCTTGGGGTCACTTAGAAATGTCCTTGTTTTTTAAAGAAATGCTATTTTTTGTCCATTAAAATAACATCAAATTGATCAGAAATACAGTAGACATTGTTAATGTTGTAAATGACTATTGTAGCTGGAAACAGCAGATTTTTTACGGAATATCTACATAGGCGTACAGAGGCCTATTATCAGCAACCATCACTCCTGTGTTCCAATGGCACGTTGTGTTCGCTAATCAAATCCAAGTTTATCATTTTAAAAGGCTAATTGATCATTAGAAAACCCTTTTGCAATTATGTTAGCACAGCTGAAAACTGTTCTGCTGATTAAAGAAGCAATAAAACTGGCCTTCTTTAGACTAGTTGAGTATCTGGAGCATCAGCATTTGTGGGTTCGATTACAGAAACAAATAACATTCTTCTGAAACTCGTCAGTCTATTCTTGTTCTGAGAAATGAAGGCTATTCCATGTGAGAAATTGCCAAAAAACTGAAGAAACTGTGTACTACTCCCTTCACAGAATAGAGGGAGGCCCCGGTGCACAACTGAGCAAGAGGACAAGTACATTAGAGTGTCTAGTTTGAGAAACAGACGCCTCACAAGTCCTCAACTGGCAGCTTCATTAAATAGTACCCGCAAAACACCAGTCTCAACGTCAACAGTGAAGAGGCGACTCTGGGATGCTGGCCTTCTAGGCAGAGTAGCAAAGAAAAAGTGTTACCAGTTTGGAGTTTTGTACTAAGAGTTTAGAAAATTCACCACATATCCAATACACTGTAATAAAAATATAAAGACCTTCCTAATATTGAGTTGCACCCCTTTTTGCCCACAGAACAGCCTCAATTCATCGGGGCGTGGACTCTACAAGGTGTCAAAAGCTGAGTGTGAAAAACCCAGCAGCGGTGCAGTTCTTGACACACCTTAACCGGTGCACCTGGCACATACTACCATACCCCGTTTAAAGGCACCTCAAACTTTTGTCTTGCCCATTCACCCTCTGAATGGCAAACATACAGAATGCATGTCTCAATTGTCTCAATGCTTAAAAATACTTATTTAACCTGTCTCCTCCCCTTCATCTACACTTATTGACATCCATAAGGGATCAAATCTTTCACCTGGATTCACCTGGTCAGTCTATGTCATGGAAAGAGCAGGTGTTCATAATACTTTGTACACTCAGTGCATGATATATACCGCAATGTACCGTTATGATGACAATTATGATTTAGAAAAAATCTGAATGTAACAAATGCATTCCCTAAACAGTAAAGATGTATCTAAAATTAAGTTGATGGGGCCTTTATGATGATGGGAGTGGGGGGGTTCACAATGTTTTATTGTATTTCATTGGCCAATACAGTACTGTAATACTGTAAAATATGCCATTTATATACACTGTCACGGGGTGAAGAATCACACGACAAGGACTGTTTCAATAAATGCCCAGAGGGTGGATTTATTGACACACAAATAGTGAAAAGGTGACAAACAGGTGTAGAAGTGCGCTGGTGCAGTCTGTGCTCTCCGCCTTGATCCTTGTGCAGGGTGCTCGTGCTCGTGCTCGATGGCGGCTATCCGGTCACACGCTGCTGTCTACAGGGATTGAGAGAGAGAGAGATTAGCTGCAGTCTTTCTGGAGGTCGCACTCCCTGTGGCAAGAACTGCTGGGCTTATAATGCTGCCGGCTGACGAGCTGCAGCTGGGACCGATCAGCCGGTAACGAGGAAGTGCAGGTGTTCTGCCTCCGTTTCCAGGGCGACGCTGATGAGATACCAGGACGCTCGTCACACTCCCCCCCCCTAAGCGTCGTCCTGGTCCTGTTGGAAGCATGAGACAGTAGGGGATTAATAGGGGGTGGGTGGGGAGTGACCCCTGACAGACCTGCAAAAGCTGCCCAGATTCGTGATAGACCGTCAGCGTTGGCGTGCGCGGCCCCTGCGCGGTGACGCACAACGAAGTGGAAGTCCTGGAGCGCGAGGAACCAACGAGTCACCCTGGCATTGGTGTCTTTGGCACGGGCCATCCACTGGAGGGGCGCGTGGTCGGTGACAAGGGTGAATTTTCGGCCAAGGAGATAGTAGCGCAGCTCCAGGACTGCCCACTTGACGGCTAGAGCTTCCTTTTCCACAGCGGCGTAGTTTCTCTCGGCTGGGGTCAACTTCTTGCTGATATACAGGACAGGATGCTCCTCCCCTTCTTGCACTTGTGACAGGACGGCTCCCAGTCCCGTGTCGGAGGCATCCGTCTGCAGCAGGAAGTGGCAGCTAAAATCTGGGGCTCGGAGGACAGGCTCGGACGTGAGGGCTTCCTTGATCCTTTGGAAGGCCTCTTCCGATGCTGACGACCACTGCACCTTCTCCGGCTGCCCCTTCCTGGTCAGATCTGTCAGGGAGGCGGCTAAGGAGGAGAAGTTAGGGATGAAGCAGCGATAATACCCCGCCAACCCCAAGAAGGCTCGTACCTGGGTTTTCGTCGTCGGTCTCGGGGCGGAGCGTACGGCTTCCACCTTTTTCTCCTGTGGGCGAATCAGTCCTCGGCCCAATTGGAACCCCAGGTACTTTGCCTCTGAGAGTGCAAGGTGGCACTTGCGGGGGTTGGCGGTGAGTCCAGCCCTCCGGAGTTCGGAAAGCACCCTCCGCAATCTCTCTAGATGATCCTCCCACGAAACGGAGTGGACCACCACGTCGTCCAGGTAGGCTGCAGCATACGCTTGATGGGGCCGTAAGAGGATGTCCATCATACGCTGGAACGTGGCGGGTGCCCCGTGGAGGCCGAAGGGAAGGGTCCGGTATTGCCAGTGGCCACTAGGGGTGGAAAAAGCAGTTTTAGGTTTGGCATTTTCTGAAAGGGGTACCTGCCAATAACCCTTTGTGAGGTCCAGCGTTGAGATGAACCGGGCCCTTCCCAACCGATCCAGAAGCTCGTCCACCCGCGGCATGGGGTAGCCGTCAAACTGAGAGACTTCATTCAGGCGGCGATAGTCGTTGCAGAAACGGAGGGTGCCATCCGGTTTCGGGACCAGGACGATCGGACTGGACCATGGGCTGCGTGAAGGCTCGATCACCCCTAACTTCAGCATCTGGTGTATTTCCTCCTCGATAGCTCGCCGACGAGCTTCAGGGACCCGATAGGGCCGTTGCCTGACGATGACTCCGGGAGGCGTCTGGATATCATGCTGGATGACGTTGGTCTGCCCGGGAAGAGGGGAGAACACATCAGAGAACTGACCGATCAGGTGCTGCAGCTCTCCCTTCTGGGCGGCCGAGAGGTGGGGATTGGTGTCTACCACTATGGGTTCTGTAGAGGCGAGGGCGACGAGCTGGTCCCTAGTCCCAACCCACTTTTTCAGCAAGTTGACGTGGTACAGCTGCTCCGTTCTTCGCCGGCCTGGTTGGCGGATTCGATAAGTCACCGGGCCGATCTTCTCCAGCACTGTGTACGGCCCTTGCCAGGTAGCAAGGAATTTGCATGCGGCTGTGGGGACGAGGACCATGACCCGATCGCCGGGACGGAATTCCCGTGGCTGGGTCGCCCGGTTGTAGTGACGCTGTTGAGCCTGCTGCGCTTTGCTTAGGTGTTCCCGGACTAATGGCATGACCCGGTCAATCCTTTCCCTCATCTCCCTTACGTGCTCGATGACTGAACGATGAACTGCCGGCTGCTGCTCCCAGGCTTCCTTCGCCACATCCAGGAGGCCCCGTGGTTGTCGACCAAAGAGGAGCTCGAACGGGGTGAAGCCAGTTGAGGCTTGGGGAACCTCACGGATGCCGAAGAGGACGTAGGGGATCATGAGGTCCCAGTCACGCCTGTCTTCAGCCACGACCCGTCTTAGCATCTGCTTCAGAGTCTGGTTAAAACGTTCGACCAGACCATCCGTTTGTGGGTGGTAGACCGTGGTCCTCAACTGCTTCACCTTCAGCAGCCGGCAGAGGTCAGCCATTAGCCGGGACATAAAGGGAGTTCCCTGATCGGTCAGGATCTCCGCTGGGATGCCAACTCGGCTAGACAACAGGAAGAGCTCCTGAGCGATGGTTTTTGCTGTGGCCTTCCGCAGGGGGATAGCCTCTGGGTACCGGGTGGCATAGTCGACGATCACCAGGATGTGTTCATGTCCCCGGGCAGACTTAGGCAACGGCCCCACAAGGTCCATCCCGATGCGTTCGAAGGGCACCTCGATGATGGGTAGCGGTATCAGCGGGCTGGGGGGAGGCTTCCTGGGTGACGTTACCTGGCAGGTGGGGCAGGCCTGGCAGAACAATTTCACCTCGGCGTCCATTCCCGGCCAGTGGAACCGGTCCCGAATCCGTTGGACCGTGTTGGCCGGCCCGAGATGTCTCGCCATGGGGTGTGAGTGGGCCAACTCCAGCACGGTCTCCGTCTTCGTACTAGGCACCACCAGCAGTAATTTCTCCTCCCCCCTCCGCTGCGCAACACAGTATAGCAGGCCCTTCTGAACCACAAAATGCGGGAGAGGATGGGGCCCAGGCTGAACTTCTTTTCCGTCCAGGATCCGAACCTGGGCCCAACAATGCTTCAGCCGGTCGTCCTCACGTTGTTCCCGGCCAAACGAACCCCCTCCCGTCACCTGCTGGAACACATCAAGGAAAAGATTAGGATTTTGAGAGGGGGACTCACCATCTCTCCCGCTATCCGAGGCCAGAAGGACGGGCCGTTGATGATGCCGCTTCATGGGCACCCGTTTACGACGGCCGCTCTCCGGGTTGGCAGGCTGGGTGAGAGAAGCTAGGAGGCGGTCAAACCCGGGCCAGTCTCGGCCGATCAACACCGGTACCGGGAGGTCTTTCATTACTCCAACCTCCACTGGCCAGGATCCTGGAGCGGCGGCGATGGTCACACGGCGGGCTGGGACGTGCCTAGTGTCTCCATGGACACAGGTGATCGGCAGGAACGACTTGTATTCAGTGTGAGGGGCAAGGACGTGAGACTGGACCAGGCTGACGGTGCTGCCAGAATCCAGAATGGCCCGGAACCATTTCCCGTTAACCTTCACCTCCGCTTCAGGGGCCCCAGCGGGAAGGTCATGATGCACGATGCAGCCGGTCAGCCAGGTTCGAGTAGGAGGTGTTGGCGGCTCGGTTGGCATGGGCTCATCCCGTGGGGAGGGGACCGCCGGCCTGCTTTTGTGTCGCTGGATGCCCTCCGGCGCACGTCGCTCCTGGCCCACCCTCCGGGGAAACGGTGGTGCTCTCTCCCCAGCGTCCCGTTGTTGGGCCGCATCCGCCAGTTCTATGGCCCCCACGAGCTCGAGCATTGTGGTCGGATTTCTCATGCCGACCGCCTGTCGATGGGAGCGGGGAAGAGCCCAGAGGAGACGGTCGATGACCACGCGCTCCGCTACCTGGGCGGCCGAGGGGGATCCGTCCAGCAACCAGTGATGCGCGAGCCGCGTGAGCTCGGCAGCTTGAGCACGGGCGGGCAGTCGAGACTTGTACTCCCACTCGTGAAACTGCTGAGCCGCGCAGGTAGAGGATAAGCCCAGCCGGGCTAGAATTTCTCGTTTTACTTCGGCGTACTGGGCAGCGGTAGCGGCGGGGAGAGCGAAGTACGTTTGCTGAGCTTCACCGGTCAGTAGGGGTGCCAGAGCCCGTGTCCAGTCACCCTCAGGCCACCTCTCCATGGTTGCGGTGTTCTCGAACACCTGCAGGAATGCTTCCACGTCGTCATGAGGGGTCATTTTCGGGAGCAGCTTGGTTGCTTGTACCTGGGCATCTGGTCGCAGAACGCGTGGGGCGGCGGCAGCCTGGAGAGCTGCGAGCTCCTGCTCGGTCTGTCCTTGCCGCGTGGCCAGGTGTTCCACTATCTGTTGTTGGCGGATGCTGACCTCGGTGAGATGCTTTAGGAGTTCTTCCATTTTGGGGAAAGGGAGGAGCGCACACCTGTGACAGAGGATGAAAATCCAGGAAAAGGGATGAGAACAGTCAAAGAAGGTGATATTGCTTGTCGGTGATTCTTCGCTGACTTGCCCGCATTCTCCACCACTTGTCACGGGGTGAAGAATCACACGACAAGGACTGTTTCAATAAATGCCCAGAGGGTGGATTTATTGACACACAAATAGTGAAAAGGTGACAAACAGGTGTAGAAGTGCGCTGGTGCAGTCTGTGCTCTCCGCCTTGATCCTTGTGCAGGGTGCTCGTGCTCGTGCTCGATGGCGGCTATCCGGTCACACGCTGCTGTCTACAGGGATTGAGAGAGAGAGAGATTAGCTGCAGTCTTTCTGGAGGTCGCACTCCCTGTGGCAAGAACTGCTGGGCTTATAATGCTGCCGGCTGACGAGCTGCAGCTGGGACCGATCAGCCGGTAACGAGGAAGTGCAGGTGTTCTGCCTCCGTTTCCAGGGCGACGCTGATGAGATACCAGGACGCTCGTCACAACACTTATATTGATATAACTTTTATCCAAAATGACAGTGAGTCCACACATTTTCGTGTGTGACACCAGTGGGAATGGAAACCACAGATCTGATGTAGCTAGTGCCATTCTCTTACTACAGTAACTGAGCCGAACAGGACCACTAAAATAAATACCTGTAAGTACAATTCAATACTGTAAAATACAATACAGATGTAAGCTGTATGATTGCCATCCCCATGATTTTACCACCCTCCATCAGGCCATGGATGAAGCATGCAATGATTTAGACCTATGTCAGGCTTGGATTTGACATGCCAATAGGTTTCATCCCCAGGTGCGTGAACAGACATTTACTGTGATGTCGATGACAACCTATGGCAAAATGCTCAAGACAGGCTTGATGCAAACTAGTGCCTTCATTCATTTCATTCATTTAATTTGTTTTATTTGATTACAGTACACCTATAGTGTAATTATATCTGAACCACATGAGGTTGGTGGAATCTTAATTGGGGAGGACGGGCTCTTGGTAATGTCTGGAACGGAATGGTATGAAATACATTAAACATATGGTTTCCATTTGTTTGATGCCATTCCATATGCTCTGTTCCAGACATTATTATGAGAAGTCCTCCCCTCAGCAGCCTCCACTGGTCTGAACAATATATTTATTTTTTGCAAATATGTCTTGAATGATGACACCTTTGATCACACGTGGGACAGTGTAAAACATTGGATTAACTGGTTGTTAAAACAACTAAATTGAGAAGATATCAGTATGCTGTGTTTTGGTGATTAAATCAATGTTCTTGTGGCATTTCACAGTAAACGCATATTTTGGATCAATGTTTGTGTGGTGAAAGATTTCTCCTCCAAAAAAGGAATGCACAGTTTAAGAATATAAGACTTGCTGCGTTACAAGTTACAGTTTGGAGATTTGTACTAAGAATTTTGAAAATTCACCACATACAAGAACCACCAAAGCGATTGAAAAAAACCTGTAAATAAGTGATTTAAATGTATTGGATTTGTCAAAAATGATATGTCTGTATCCTACTGTTTCAGTAGTGCAACTGTATAGTATTTTGTTAAGATATTCATAATAAGAACTCACATGACACCCTGAGAGAAACAATATCCCACAAGACACTGCATCCCTCCCCTCTTCTCTCCTCCCTCCCTCTCCTTTCCACCCTCCTGCACCCTCTCTCTCTCGCTCCCCTCCTCCCCTGGTTGGTTAATTATCTAAGAAAGTATAAAAGCGGTGATAGACGGGGGGCATTGTGACGATACACTTCCCTTGTCACTGTATGTGTGTGTGTGTGTGTGTGTGTGAGACGGCATGAGCGATACACTTCCCCTGTCACTTTCTGACAAGCAGGGAATAATCAACACAAAGGGGGAAAAAAGAGAAAAGCCCGGGTCTGCCGGGGGGGGGTGTGAAAGACTAACACTAGAGGGGATGGGGGGGCTTTTGTGGGGAGACCGGTTGTGGGTGAGGCTTTGAGGTTGAGAGGCGCTATGGGGGTGAGAGGGGTGTGTGGTGAGGGGTTGAGGGGGGTTGTTGTGAAAAAGGGGCTAGGGTGGGGGGAGGGGGGAAACAGGGGATGCCAGGGTACTTGAGCCTGTCTGAAGGCATTGGACGCTGACTGCTGTAATTGTTGTTGATGGCAGCTGGGCACTCAGGCATGGAGTCACACACACGGTAGGGCGCTCCGGCATGTAGACGTGAAAGTGCCGCTGCTCTCTGCCTTAACGCATCTCTGTCAGCTCTGACTCCAGGTGATCTGTGTGTGTGTTCCAGTATAGACATAAAGAGAGAGAGAGTGAGAGAGAGAGAGAGAGAGAGAGAGAGAGAGAGAGAGAGAGAGAGAGAGAGAGAGAGAGAGAGAGAGAGAGAGAGAGAGAGAGAGAGAGAGAGAGAGAGAGAGAGAGAGAGAGAGAGAGAGAGAGAGAGAGAGAGAATGTGTGTCTGGAGTAAATTTGCATGTATGAAAGGGGGTTACTCCTTTCAAACACACTATAAAAACCCATCCAGTGAAACCCAAAACAATTGCAGAAGGCAGCATCCAACGGTAGATCTGCTTTCCATTCCTTCTCTCCTATTTATTTACCTCTCTCCTCACTTCCCCCTCTCTCACTGCCATACTCACCCTTTTCTTTTTTTAATCTTCTCTTACCTAAATCCCCCTCCCCTTCCATTCCTCCATCCCTCCATTCCTGCATCTCTCGGTCTCTCTGTCAGGGGAAGTTGCATGGGTCTGTCTGTTCTCTTTCCGGTCTGGTATCGATTCCTTCCTGTAGTGAGCTCAGATTACTCAGTCTAGAGAGAGAGAGAAAGAAAGGGAGAGGGGGAAGGGGATAGGGAGAAAGAGAGAGCGATGGAGGGAGGGAGAGGGGGAGAGCAAGAGGGAACGGAGAGAGAGAGAGCGATGGAGGGAGGGAGAGGGGGAGAGCAAGAGGGAACGGAGAGAGAGAGAGAAAGAGAAGGAGAGAGAGGGGGAGGGAGACAACCCATAATAGTCTTCTCCAGACTGACAGCTCTCTGACCACAAGATTGCTGCATCGTTACCATAGCGATCTGTGATTCCTCTCCGAGTGCACCTCAAATATCACACACACCTGCACACACACACACACACACACACTGAGTGCACCTCATACATCAGCTGTGACATGTGGCTTTAGCTATGTCAACACACATCTGCAGACGCATAAACACTACTTCAGATACTGTAGTGTGAACTACTTTTTTGTCATTCATTTTACTACGTCTATCATAAAAGCACATTTTATTATCATGACGTCCTATATTTAATGATATGTTGTGGTGTTTAATCGGTGGCAGTCATATGCAGTCTAAAATGAACATAAATGTTGACTCCTCCTCTACACCTGTACTGTTACTCTGTTGATAATAAGGTCCTGTCTCATGTTCCCATTTTTTTACCATTTAGCAGACGCTCTTATCCAGAGCGATTTACAGTTAGTTAGTTCATACATGTTCATACTTTTTTCGTACTGGTCCCCCGTGGGAATCGAACCCACAACTCTTGAGCTACCATCTGAGCTACACGGGACCTTGTGTGTGTGTGTGTGTGTGTGAGGGATGGAACCACAGAGAAACGTAATGACACACTCCAGTGGTCCAGATAAGGGAAGTAACAGGAACCTATTGATAACAGGGTAATTATGTACTCCGTCATCATTTCAATGTGTGTTTGTGTGTGTGTGTTTTCTCTGCTTTGTATGTGTGTGTGTGTGTGTGTTTGTGTTTTTATGTGTGAATTGTTCTGTGCATGTTGTGTTTTTGTGTTTTTGTGTGTGTGTGTGTGTGTGTGTGTGTGTATGCAAGGATGTTAAATGGACATATCCACGTTACAGAAAAACACACACACACACACACACGCGGGAGATTTATAAGACGCTCCCGACAGCGAGAAGATTTGACATCAATTTCACCCCAAATGAGTCTTGTCATCATCCCTACCTTTAGCCCTGCCACTTTCAGCCCTCCCTCAGTTTCCCAAAATAGTGTTTCATGTGTGAGGGGCTTTCTCCCATCAATCCTCTCTCTGTGTTTCATATTCAGGTAACTACCAAAATAAAGGAAACACCAAGATAGAGTGTCTTAATTGGGCTTTGGGGCCAGCCTGGTCACTAGAAATGTTGATATATGCCCTTAACCACTCAGAATTAATGTCTAAGCTAAGGTAAACTATGAGATATTGTTGGTTGGGCCACCACGAGTGGCCAGAACAGCTTCAATGCATCTTGGCATGATTCTACAAGTGTCTGAACTCTATTGGAGGGATGCAACACTATTCTTCTAGGAGAAATTCAGTCATTTGGTGTTTTGTTGATGGTGGTGGAAAACGCTGTCTCAGACACACACACACACACACACACCTTTTAAACCCCTTATGCCCCTTTGGGACGTCTCTTTCAACGTCACTGAGATCTCTTCTTCTAGCCAAGGTCGCCAAAATAATGGGCAACTGGGCATTTTTATACATGACCCTAAGCATGATGGGATGTTAATTGCTTAATTAACTCAGGAAGCACACCTGTGTGAAAGCACCTGCCTGCTTTCAATATACTTTGTATCCCTCATTTACTCAAGTGTTTCCATTGTTTTGGCAGTTACCTGTACATTTCCATTCAATCTCACACTTAAATTTAAACAGGAGTGCTCTTGCACACAAATGCACGTATGTACGGGAGCGCGCACACACACACACACATCGCAGGGCGGAAATACACATTCTCTCAAAGAGTTTATGAGACCCCAGCGTGTATCCGATTGTCTGTGGTCGATGTGTTTATGTTTTATTATTGGTCCTGCAGTGGCGGGTTGTTGTGGGGACAGAGACAGAGACAGAGGGAGGCCTTATGATTGGAGGACCACTAATCCCATAAAGAGATTGGC
>CM042405.1:25665025-25750025 GCA_023634145.1 Thymallus thymallus
CTTCTCTGTCTCTCACCCCTCTCTCCCACTCTCCTTCCCTTTGCTTTCTCTGTCTGTTCCTCACTTTCTCTCTCTCTCTGTCTCTCTCTCTGTCTCTCTCTCTGTCTCTCTCTCTGTCTCTCTCTCTCTCTCTCTCTCTCTCTCTCTCTCTCTCTCTGGAGTATACCCTATCCCTCAGCACTATAAAGTCACTACATTACTGTGTGTGTTCCCAGGGCAACTTAATAGCATGTTCAGAGGCTGCTAATCTTTAAATGTAGGAACTGTTAGCATCTGTTCAGCTTTTATGAGTCCCTGCTTACTGCACAGAGAACGCACACACACACGCACCCCCCTATCCCCCCCCCATACACACACAGGTTTATGAGTCCCTGGTCAGCCTGTACAGAATGCAGGAGGCTACACTAGAGTCCCTGGTCAGCCTGTACAGAATGCAGGAGGCTACACTAGAGTCCTCTTTAATGATGTAGTTAACATGAACAGCAGAATATGGAGTGAAATGCTGTGCAGCAGCCACACCCAGTGTGTTTGTGTGAGTTGTATACATATGTGTGTGTTGGCATGTCTGGGCTTCTGTGTGTTTGTGTGTGTGTCTGTGTGTGTGTGTGTGTGTGTGTGTGTGTGTGTGTGTGTGTGTTTGTGTGACTTAGTGTCATACACCATACTCTCATTCTCTCAACCACCTGGCTGTCCATTTGGGGGGTGTTATCACCATGAGAGACACCTGGCACAGGCCGGATTAGTTTCAGGAGTGGTGTGTGTATATATGTGTGTGGCAGGGGGTTGACAGATACCAGCTAAAATCATGGAATATAATCACACATATTAAACACACACTCGCTCTCTCTTCCCAGTTATGGGAAGAGGCTTTATGTTAGTTGATGGCCTGTTTTCGGTTGACAACATTGTCATAAAAATTAGATCAGTAAAACCCTATAGTGTCTTAGTTACCATTCTCCAAACACACACCAGAGGCTACGTGGTCTTTCCTGTGCTCCTTCTACGTCCTACTTTCCTGAGAATATAGAACAAAGGGTGTGTTTCTCTGCTGTAGGTGTATGTTCTTGTGTGTGTGACTAGATCATAGTAAACTGGCCTACTTCCCTCACAGTCCCAGAAGGCCTTGGCCATATGGCCTGACACATATCCCACAAACCACTGGGGCAGCTGAGACGGCTGACTGTGACACCAGTGCTCTGGTGGCAGTCAGTTGAGTGGGGGTATGGTGGTGTCTGGTGGCTGGTGTCTGGGGTGTGGATGCCTGCACTGTGGGGGTGGGAACAGCGGTGGTATTAGTGGCAGCTGTCGTGCTGGGGGGAGACAGGAGGAGACGGGGTGAGTCTGAGCCCAGCATGGGGAGCTATAGTCTGGGATGGGGAGGGCGACTCAGTCGGGTGAGGTGAAGGGGCCTGAGAGCAGTAGCAGCTGTGACAAAGAGAGGATTGGTGGGAGTTGGGGGAGGCGGGGAGGAGGAGGGAGACAGGCGGAGACAGGGTCCAGCTTGGTGAGCTCTGGTCTGGGTTGGGCTGCTCAGTGGGGTGTCTATGTGCTGCCAGGCTCTAGCATCACACCTCTCTCTCTCTGTGCGCGCGTGTGTGTGTGTGTGTGCGTTGCTGTTTGTGATTAATGAAGATGTGTCACAGCTGTAAACTTCTCTAATATGCACCAGTGGAAGAGTCTTACTGTCACTTCTGGACCTGTACTGTGTGTGCACGTGCAGTTGTGAAATTGTGGGCTAAGTAAGAGTGTGTCTGCGTGTGCTCACGCGCACGCCTGGTACGTGTCTGTGCGTGTTAATCTCAGCCTTATAAACCGGGCCCAGATGTTGACAGTGAAACGGATCTTTAATTAGCATACAAACGGCTGGAGTTGAGTGGCTCGTTTAAATCCAGCAGAAGGAAGAGCAGTCAAGCAGCAGCAGATTACAGCCTAATGAACAAGATGTCTCCACCGCTGTTTACCACTCATTAACACGGAAAAAGTCTTTCATTTCCTCAGCTTTGCCGTAAATATCCCTCTCTGTCGAGCACACACATAAACAGACACAGATACACACAGACAAATCGTGCTGCTCTGTGTGTACAGTGGGTCAAATCAGTGTGTGTGTCCGTCCAAGTGTTTTTATGTGTCCAAGTTTCTGTGTGTATGCATGTACATGTGTGTGTGTCCACAGTCAAGTAGATAGCTTCATCCCAGCTCCCAGCAGCACATCAGAGAGTAGCAGCTTTAAGCAGAGAGGTGGAGGAGATATCCAGGCAGAATTAGAGATAGCTCTCCCAGCGCAGCCCAGATCTATAGACAACTAACACACAATCAATGGCTGCTCAGCCCAGGCTTTAGCTGAAGGATCGCTAATCACTAATGAAGTAAACAAACCAACGGGGCTTTCATCTGGACTGAACCATTATGAGGTTAATTAGTAGTTTCCTATATTTATAACTATAAACAGTTTTGATAGGCTTTTAACTTTTCTAGCTCTTTAAGGTTTTTATGTTCACACAGTTCCTTCGACTTCAAAGTTAGTTTAGATTTGTTTTAAGCTTTTAACCACGCAATTATTACGTTATTTGGAACCACATTTGGGAAGGAAGGAAGTGTGATGTTTCTTAAAACAAGAAAACAATATAGAAAATAAATTATAATAATGTTAATAATAATGATATTGATGTTAGCTACAATGCAATAATGATCATAATTCTAGCAGGGACTATAGTTATGATAATGTTTCTAATGATGAATGCTCTGTGTGAAAGTGTGTATGTCCGTGTGTGTGTGTGTGTGTAAGTGTGTGTATGAGTGTAAGTGTCTGCGTGTGTTTGGTCAGGGGTGAAGGATTGGCATTTTATCCACCCCAGCCCACCTCTGCTGCCAACTGTGGATTTTTCCTTTAAGATTTATATGTTATTTGAAAGCCAAGCTAACGACTTAGGCTACATCGGCTGAAACAACACCTACCCTAAGTGTTAATTACTATTACAGGGCTCCAGACTAACATTTTCCCCTGGTGTCACTGGTGCCACTACCTTTTAAAATTGGTTGCACCTGCCCAGGATTTGGTCTGAAACATAAGTAATCATCTTATAAAGTCATTCATAGTGCTTTACTGCAAAGTGTATTAAATAGACTGTTGAGGTATTCAAGAACATAAGTAACACGTCCAAGATGTTTTGATGTGCAAACTAATCAATGAATCATGAATTAATGAGTTGACAATTAGACTATAGTTATCATATTTTACTGTCAAAATAGGACTCCAGAATTTCCAGAAATTATTTTGTTCAAAGTATAATACATACACTGAGTGCACAAATCATTAGGAACACCTTCCTAATATTGAGTTGCGTCGCCCCTTTTGCCCTCAGAACAGCCTCAATTCGTTGGGGCATGGACTCTACAAGGTGTCAAAAGCGTTCCACAGGGATGCTGGCCCATGTTGACAATGCTTCCCACAGTTGTGTCAAGTTGACTGGATGTCCTTTGGGTGGTGGACCATTCCTGATACACACTGGAAACCGTTGAGCGTGAAAAACCCAGCAGCGTTGCAGTTCTTGACACAAACCGGTGCTCCTGGCTCCTACTACCAAAGGTACGTAAACCTTTTGTCTTCCCCATTCACCCTCAGAATGGCACTCATACACAATCCATGTCTCAATTGTCTCAAGGCTTAAAAATCCTTGTTTAACCTGTCTCCTCCCCCTTCAACACTGACTGAAGTGGATTATTTATCAAGTGACCCCAATAAGGGCTTCCACCTGGATAGCTTTCATGGGGTGGAAAGAGCAGCTGTGTTCTTAATGTTTTGTACACTCAGTGAGTCTTTATGTGCACTAACACCTGAGGAAGTGGAAACTCAAAACACATTAACTAGATTGCTAATTCTAAATATAATACCTACTGCTAGTAATCATGTATTCATCCAACACTAAACGTATTGTCTTATTAAAACGTTGCAGTTGTAGGCTACTACCCATGAGACCTATAGGCTCCCAAGTGGCGTGGTGGACACTGCATCTCAGTGCTAGAGGCTTCACTAAAGACAATCCAGAATGTATCACAACCGGCCGTGGGTCCCATAGCGCGTCGTCCAAGTTTGGCCGGTGTAGGCCGTCATTGTAAATAAGAATTTGTTCTGAACTGACTTGCCTAGTTAAATAAAGGTTAAATAAAATTAAAAAAATAGTACTATGCCCTAGCAATGGCCGGTGTGCATTTCTCATGCGCAACGCCCATATCTCAAAGCCATATAAAATATCTTGGTTGTAAAATAGTTATATAAAAATGATGTCTACAGAAAGCTGAGAGCCTCCTCTCTCTCTTTGACGGAGACAAGAGGACAAAGTTTCCAAACCTGTGTTTTTCCCACAATGCATTTTGAAATGTTATACGATCAGAATGCATTTCTCTCTCAAGCGCATGGGGGGAGAGGAGTGGCTCGCTCATCACAGCAGCAGGCCCCAGTGAGGGCACAGGCACAGGGGCAGGGCAATTTTAATAGAAAAATCATAAAGGATAATGCAGTTTACCTTTGACCAAATCATGGTTTTATCCACCCCAGAAATAGGACGTTTTGAGTGAGGTGACAATGTAGAATGTGCTTTTTCTACGTTTATAGGCACCCGTTCCGTTTTTTCGTCTTGGCTTTCTAACTGATGACAGAGTCGGAGCAGGTGTCTTTGCTGATGTCGTGTTTGATTTTGAATGTGAGTTTGCTTGACCTCGGCCCAGTTTATCAGAAAACTGGGCCGGCCCTTCTTGATCAGCCAGGCTCATTATAGATTAGTACAAAAGAGAAATTGAGCAAAAATCTTAAACAGACCCATGGGCCGCTACCCATGTCACTTTTTTCATTGTTTTATTTTTGTATATTAAAAAAAAACATTATTTTGTGTACGTCAACTTCGACTAGCCCCCCAACTAACATACGGTAAAGCCCATCTGACATTTGCCAGAATTGCCAGATGGCCAATCCGCCCCGTGTGTGTGTGTGTGTGTGTGTATTGAAGTTCAGTGGGAGACGTCTCACCTCACACTGTGTCTGTCATCCTGATGCCATCTGTTCATCCTGCTCTCTTCACACAGGAAATCACACACACACACATCAAAAGTACACACACAGACACAAACCCTCTAGGACTGCAGGTAATCCTCCATCTACCCAGAATCCTTGGCTCCAAGGGGTCAGCCAAAGGTTCTGGTGTGTGTGTGTGTATGCATGTTTGTGACTGGTATTCCATCTGTAGTTGGGCAGAGTAGGTACTCTGTGGACTCACTAAAGACATCAGGCATCACATCAATTTCATTTGGTTAGACTCAACTTCTCATTCCTCAAATCTATATCTCAACCTCAACCCACCTAAAACCTTATACTGAACTGTTCTGTAAATTTACTCTAAAATGATTGCTGTGTATTTTCTTTTCCTTTTTATAAAGACATCAACTCAAAGCCTGCTCACCTCCATCACTCACTAGCTTCAAATCAAGGCTATTCTGAAAGTCTCATAACCTTATGCTCACAATTTACTGATTAAATCGTTTTTGATGGGCCAATCTGTCAAGCACAGGTGTGTGCGCATACTTGTGTGTACTTGTGTTACGTGTGTGTGCGTACGTGTGCATTTTGATTTGTTAGCTTCCTGAAGGTTTCTGGAGAGTTGAATCGATGCTGCTGTCAGCGTGACTCAGGAGAGAGAGAGAGAGAGAGAGAGAGAGAGAGAGAGAGAGAGAGAGAGAGAGAGGCCCTAACAGGAGATTTCTTAAATAATTTCTCCTCTTGTAGTGGTGGTTAGCCCCAGACAGCCTGACAGTCGGGTCACTATAATCTCCACACAGAACAAAGCTAATAATCACTGTATTCAACGGACCATGAGGACTGCATATGGCCGAGACTACCTCTCTCCTTTTATTCCTCTCCTCTCCTCTCCTCTCCTCTCCTCTCCTCTCCTCTCCCGCCCAGATACATAATTACACAATACATTGTATTTACAGCACTGGGGTCAACTACTTGATGCTGTTTGGATGTACAGGAGTGAGAAATCATGACGGGTATTGATGACTTGATCTCTCTCATACACACACACACACACACGCATACATGCACACAAACACACTCTCTCTCTCTCTCTCTCTGTCTCTCTCTCTCTCTCTCTCTCTGTCTGTGGCATTGCCTGGACTGCATTTGAACAGCAGATCTGTCAGTAAGTGACAGGTTGACAGCCAAGCTCCCAGCACTTTGTCCACTGTCATCACATCAAACCTGCTGGGGCCACGGCTACCCCTCTCTACTCTGTCTCCTGGTGTGTGTGTGTGTGTGTGTGTGTGTGTGTGTCCGTTTGTGTGTTGGTGTTTGTGTGTCCATGCGTGTGTGCATTGTTTTCACCGTTATCACAAAAGTTGGTTAGTTGGTTAATCAACTGACCAATCAGAGTACAGCATTTAGTAATTCCGATTTAATCCAGATCAATGTCATTTCCTGCTAACCTCACTAGCATGTCAAACAACACACACACTCACACACCAAAACGTACACACACACACACACGTGACAATACATCACACCATCATTACCGTGGCCATAATTAATGAAGTTAAGAGACTACGAGACAAAACACACGTGGGGAAGATCTCTACCTAGTCTCTCCCAGTCAGCAGCTTACTGACACAAGGCACAGCCACTTCACAGTGAGCAGTTTAACCAGGCCAGATAATGGGCCCAAATTAAATTTGAGTTTCCCTATTAAAGGCTAGAGTATGGACAGTGTGACAAGAAGCAGCGAGAGGGAGAGTAGAAGGAACCTAGAGTTAGGCCTGTAACAGGATTGGAAAGCATACACATGCACTGTATGATGTCTCTGATCCATTCTATCATTCTATAGTTCTACAATGATACAATTCCATAATTCTACAGTTCTAATTCTACAATCCTGCAATTCTTTAATTGAATAGTTCTATAATCCTGGTGTAAAGGTTCTGATGGGAGTATTGTTTCTCTGTCATAGACAGAGGAAGGGCCAGGGTTGTATTATCCCAACACAGCCAATCACACAAGAGCTTACTGAAAGCTCCTATGTGCAGACTGAATGGAGGTGGGGAGAGAGGGTGAAATTGAAATTGTATTTTTCCAAGAAGCTAAGTCGGAATCGACGGCTGGTTCAGCAGACGGTTAATTTTCTCCACTCTAACTTAGGGAGTGTGTGGGGCTTTTCTGGGGTTGATAAGTTGGGAGCTGAGAACTAGTAATAACCTGGAAGAACGCAAACAAGAAGCAGAGCAAGAGTAATACAAAAGAAACCTCCCACAAAGACATTAGACCACATTCTCACATTCCTTCACACACACATTGAGGGAGAGTCACTTTGACATATTGTCTGAGTATTACACCAAATTCTCCCCAAGTCTACTGATATTCTCAAGGTCAGGAGAGGTCCAAAACTACCAGAAGGCATTGTCACACATACACACGACACATATGACACATATGATCCCAGTATAGAAAAGCAGTGACATCGTGACAAAATTAGTTACCAAAAACAACTGCAGCAATATCAATTCTCATACACACTCAGCACGGTTCAATGTGAGTTTTGGAATACTGAAGATTGAGCACGTTACCTACACTTCTTACAATCCATACAAATATCTTCGTCGAAGTTGTGAAATGAAAGGTTTAGAAAATAAATGCTTGTATTGTGAAGCTAGCAACACTGGTGAGAGGACACTGAAGCACATGGCCAATATGGCTGCCCTGTCATTACTAGCTAAGCGCAGTCCTGCTAATTGCAAATTCGCTCCTGATTCTCATTAAGAAATGATTTATGCACACAAGGGTCAGCTGTGTAAAGCATTACATGGCTTGGCCTGCCGTTAATTGACCTGCCAATTAATTGGCTGAGACAGGAGGAGTGAAGGTGAGAGAGAAAGCAGTTGACACTGATACACTTGTATACTGTTTAAAATTAGAAGAGTTTCATTCCAAAATGTGCTACGTAAGCGTTAACCTTTAGCATAGATTTGTTCATTTGAAATTCCTCATATAAGATCCCCACAACTTTGACTGTTTATGTTTGCATCTAATCATGATGTAATCAAATCAATTATATTCAGATTATTCTGTTCTCTCTCATATCGATGAAGCATTAGGTTTGGTCTTAATTTGTCCAAACTGTACATTCACTAGCGTTTATCTGCACATTAATGTGTTGAGTGTGTTTCAACTGTGGTCTCCTACACTAAACTGTCTATATCTAAGCTACCCCTAGCTCCTCCTCCTCCTCACAGAGAGAGTGCATGAATCTGAGCTCAAACAAAGGTTGTGACCCGGCTCACTGTTAGATCAATACTCACACCACACACACTAGCACAACACACTTTACGCTTCTCACTGCGTTCTTCGGTGTTCTGTGAAGCAGAGGCTCTTTGTTAACTGGAATTCCACTGTGTTCTAGTTCACTAGGGGCTGTCCTCTCGTCTGCTGTGGCCTTCAGTGACACATCTGTCTCTCTCACACACAAAAACACACGCACGCACATACAAGCGCTCAGACACACACACACACACACACACACACACACACACATCCAAACACGGCGCTAGGATTTTTAGATAACCATTATCATAATCTACGCAATCCAATTCTGAAGCCTATTTACTGGAAGTGTAGCTATTCCGAATTAAAATGAGCCCATCAGCCCAGAGTATCATGAATGGGTATTTATCAGGATTAAAGGATTGCGAGGCCCATCTGAACATATAAACCAATCCTCTCTCAATCACACACACACACACACACACAGTCTTCACCCACACACACACACACACACACAGTCTTCACCCACACACACAGTCTTCACCCACACACACACACACACACACACACACACACACACACACACACACACACACACACACACACACACACACACACACACACACACACATCATGCACATGCACATGCACATCCGGATGCACACAATCAAAATATTTTGGCGTACCGCAACCCCCACCATCAAAACACACGGACAAAGACACTTTTCCAACCCTTGCCTGCCAACTGAAAGAGGGTAGGTGGTAGGGTATGGAGGGTAGGAGGGCAGTAATTGCCATGCAGCAGTACCAGAAGTGACATGTTTGAGGAACAGATAAAGAGAGCTAAATTATTATCTCCTCCTTCTTAGAGAAAGCCATTTATTCTACTTCTCAGCAAATCAAGGCCCTGTCACTGGCCTACACACACACACACACACACACACACACACACACACACACACACACACACACACACACACACACACACACACACACACACACACACACACACAAACACAGACACACAGACACTGCATAAGTGCACAATGGAATGCAGATGAATGCTCTCGGTACATTCTAGCTCCTTGTGTTGTGTGTATGCGTGTGTCCGTGCGTGTGTGTGTGTCGGCTGCTCTCTCCGTGTCTAAATCAGCCGTAATGGGGGCAGGACCTCAGCAGCACTAAAGAGAGAGAGAGCTGACACTTGCAGGACAAACCTGGCATTTCTTCCCTGAGAAAATAGGCTATATTGCACATCTGTCACTGCTGTGTAGACAATTACTCACACATAGAGAAGACAGGGAAAAACAAAGAGGGAAGAGAGTTAGAGAGAGGGAGAGAGAGAGAGAGAGAGAGAGAGAGAGAGAGAGAGAGAGAGAGAGAGAGAGAGAGAGAGAGAGAGAGAGAGAAAGAAAGAAAGAAAGAAAGAAAGAAAGAAAGAAAGAAAGAAAGAAAGAAAGAAAGAAAGAAAGAAAGAAAGAAAGAAAGAAAGAAAGAAAGAAAGAAAGAAAGAAAGAAAGAAAGAAAGAAAGAAAGAAAGAAAGAGAGAGCAGAGAGAGAAACAGAGAGAGGGGGGCACTGTTTGGACCGTGGTAGAATTAGGCCTCTGTCTGTCTGTTTCTCTCTCTCTCCCTCTCCCTCTTTCAATTCAATTCCATTTCAATTTACTGTAAGGGCTTTATTGGCATGGGAAACATATGTTTACATTGCCAAAGCAAATGAAATAGATAATAAAAAAAGTGAAATAAACAATAAAAAATGTACGGTCAACATTACACCCAAAAGAATAAAGACATTTCAAATGTCATATTATGTCTATATAAAGTGTTACAATGTTGTGCAAATAGTTAAAGTACATAAACAAATATAGGTTGTATTTACAATGGTGTTTGTTCTCCACTGTTTGCCTTTTCTTGTGGCAACAGGTCACAAATCTTGCTGCTATGATGCACACTGTGGTATTTCACCCAGTAGATTTGTTCTCTAATTCTTTGTGGGTCTGTCTAATCTGAGGGAAGTATGTGTCTCTAATATGGTCATACATTTGCCAGGAAGTTAGGAAGTGCAGCTCAGTTTCCACCTCATTTTGTGGGAAATGTGCACATAGCCTGTCTTCTCTTGGCTGTCTAGATTTCCTTAATTTTGGATCAGTCACAGTGGTCAGGTATTCTGCCACTGTGTACTCTCTGTTTGGGGTCAAATAACATCTTAGTTTGCTTTGTTTTTTTGTAAATTCTTTCCAATGTGTCAATTAATATTGTTTTTTGTTTTCTCATGATTTGGTTGGGTCTAATTGTGTTGCTGTCTTGGGGCTCTGTGGGGTCTGTTTGTGTTTGTGAACAGACCAGCCTGCTTAGGGGACTCTTCTCCAGGTTAATCTCTCTGTAAGTGATGACTTTGTTATGGAAGGTTAGGGAATCGCTTCCCTTTAGGTGGTTGTAGATTTTCACGGCTCAATAATTTGCGGGTATCAGCCTAATTCCGCTCTGCATGCATTATTTGGTGTTTTACGTTGCACACAGAGGATATTTTTGCAGAATTCTGCATGCAGAGTCTCAATTTGGTGTTTGTCCCATGTTGTGAATTCTTAACTGGTGAGCGGACCTCAAACAACCATAAAGGGCAATGGGTTCTATAACTGATTTAAGTATTTTTTGCCAGATCCTAATTGGTATGTCAAATTTTATGTTCCTTTTGATGGCATAGAAGGCCCTTCTTGCCTTGTCTCTCAGATCATTCACAGCTTTGTGGAAGTTACCTGTTGCGTTGATGTTTAGGCCAATGTATGTCTAGTTTTTTGTGTGCTCTAGGGCAACAGTGTCTAGATGGAAATTGTATTTGTGGTCCTGGCAACTGGGCCTTTTTTGGAACACCATTATTTCTGTCTTAAAGAGATTTACTGTCAAGGCCCAGGTCTGACACAATCTGTGCAGAAGATCTAGGTGCTGCTGTAGGCCCTCCTTGGTTTGGGACAAAAGCACCAGATCATCAGCAAACAGTAGAAATTTGACTTCAGATTCTTGTAGGGTGAGGCCGGGTGCTGCAGACTGTTCTAGTGCCCTCGCCAATTCGTTGATATATATGTTGAAGAGGGTGGGGCTTAAGCTGCATCCCTGTCTCACCACACGGCCCTGTAGAAAGAAATGTGTGTGTTTTATGCCAATTTTAACAGCACACTTGTTTGTGTACATGGATTTTATAATGTGGTATGTTGTTCCCCCAACACCACTTTCCATCAATTTGTATGGCAGACCCTCATGCCAAATTGAGTCAAATGCTTTTTTGAAATCAACAAATCATGAGAAGACTTTGCCTTTGTTTTGGTTTGTTTGTTTGTCAATTAGGGTGTGCAGGGTGAATATGTGGTCTGTCGTACTTTAATGTGGTATAAAGCCAATTTGACATTTGCTCAGTACATTGTTTTCACTGAGGAAATGTACGAGTCTGCTGTTAATGATAATGCAGAGGATTTTCCCAAGGTTGCTGTTTACGCATATCCCACAGTAGTTATTGACTTCAAATTTGTCTCCACTTTTGTGGATTGGAGTGATCAGTCCTTGGTTCCAAATATTGGGGAAGATGCCAAAGCTAAGGAGAATGTTAAAGAGTTGAAGTATAGCCAATTGGAATTTGTGGTCTATATATTTTATAATTTCATTAAGGATGCCATCAACAACACAGGCCTTTTTAGGTTGGAGGGTTTGCATTTTGTCCTGTAGTTCATTCAATGTAATTGGAGAATCCAGTGGGTTCTGTTAGTCTTTAATATTTGATTCTAAGATTTCTATTAGATCATATATTTTTGCTGTTTGTTCTTTGTTTCAGGGCCAAAAAGATTGGAGAAGTGGTTTACCCATACAGCGGGTGAAATAAGTATTGAACACGTCACCATTTTTCTCAGTAAATATATTTCCAAAGGTGTTATTGACATGATGATGGTAACAACCCAAGTAATCCATACATACAAAGAAACCAAAACAAATGAATTCAGAAATTAAGTTATGTGTAATAGTTTGAAATGACACAGGGAAAAAGTATTGAACACATGAAGAAAGGGAGTTTCAAAAAGGCATGGAAAGCCAAGACAACAGCTGAAAACTATCAGTAATTAAAAAGCAATACAGCCCCCTGTCAGTGCAAATTAATATCAGCTGGTTCAGTCCCAAATGATGGCCTACAAAAAGGTCTCATTGCCAAGGTGTCACACAAGACACATCTCATGATGGGTAAAAGCAAAGAGCTGTCTCAAGACCTTTGCAACCTAATTGTTGCAAAACATAATGATGGCATTGGTTATAGGCGCATTTCTAAGCTTCTGAATGTTCCAGTGAGCACTGTTGGGGCCATAATACGGAAGTGGAAAGACAACCATTTCACAATAAATTTGCCTCGACCAGGAGCTCCTCGTAAATTTGCCCATTCATCCTTCCTTCAATTATGTGAAGTTTGCCAGTACCATTTGCTGAAAAGCAGCCCCACACCATGATGTTCCCACCTCCAAACTTCACTGTTGGTATGGTGTTTTTAGGGTGATGTGCAGTGCCATTTCTCCTCCAAACATGGTGTGGATTATGACATCCAAACAGTTCAATTTTGCTCTCATCTGACCACACTATATTCTCCCAGTATTTCACTGGCTTTTCCAAATGTTGTGCAGCAAACTTTAAACGAGCTTCAACATGCTTTTTTTTTCAGCAATGGAGTCTTGCGTGGTGAGCGTGCATACAGGCCATGGCGGTGGAGTGCAATACTTACTGTTTTCTTTGAGACAATTGCAGGTCTTTTTGAAGCTCTCCACAAGTGGTCCTTGGCTCTTGGACAACTCTTCTGATTATTCTTTTCACTCCTCTGTCAGAAATCTTGCGAGGAGCACCTGGTCGAGGCAAATTTATGGTGAAATGATTGTCTTTCCACTTCCGTATTATGGCCCCAACAGTGCTCACTGGAACATTCAGAATACGTTTTCCCTGTGTCATTTCACATTATTAAACATAACTTAAATTCTGAATTTATTTGTTTTGGTTTCTTTGTATGTATGGATTACTTGGGTTGTTACCAACATCTGGTGAAACTTTCATGTCAATAGCACCTTTGGAAATATATTTACTGAGAAAAATGGTGAGGTGTTCAATACTTATTTCACCCGCTGTACATCTCCATTTTGGATAGATAACTCTTCATTTTGTTGTTTGTTTAGTGTTTTCAAATTTTCCCTGAAGTGGTTAGAGTCTATGGATTCTTCAATTACATTGAGCTGATTTCTGACGTGCTGTTCCTTCTTTTTTCGTAGTGTATTTCTGTATTGTTTTAGCGATTCACCATAGTGAAGGCGTAGGCTCAGGTTTTATTGGTCTCTATGTTTATTGTTGGATAGGTTTCTCAATTTCTTTCTTAGTTTTTTGCATTCTTCATCAAACCATTTCTTGTTGTTGTTAATTTTCTTGGGTTTTCTGTTTTAAATTTTTTGATTTGATAGGGAAGCTGAGAGGTCAAATATATTGTTTAGGTTTTTTACTGCCAAGTCTACTCCTTCACTATTACAGTGAAATGTTTTTTGCAGGAAATTATCTAGAAGGGATTGAATTTTTTGTTGCCTAATAGTTTTTTGGGTAGATTTCAGCACCACTTTCCTTTCGTCTATAGCATTTCTTAATATTTTTAAGTTCCTTTGGCTTTGATGCCTCATGATTTCTGTTCATGTACAGTATGATTTTACTGTGATCTGATAGGGGTGTCAGTGGACTGAATGTGAACGCTCTAAAAGACTCTGGGTTGAGGTCAGTGATAAGGTCTCAATCTCTATGTCTCTCTATATCTGTCTCTCTATATATGTCTCTCTATATCTGTCTCTCTCTCTCTGTGTCTCTCTCTCTCTCTCTCTCTCTCTCTTTCTCTCTCTCACTCTCTCTCTCTTTCTCTCTCTCTCTCCCCCCCTCTCTCTCCTCTCTCTGAAACCCCCCCCCTCTCTCTCTCCCTCTCCTCTCTCTCACTCTCTCTCTCTCGCTCCCTCTCCGCTCTCTGTCTCTCTCTCTCTCTCTCTTTCCTCACTCTGCTTGTTTTTGACTGTTGCTACCTTAATCAGAGTGAATGTTCCTACCTGTGTTTGTGTCAAGTCAGAGATAATCAGGGCATTTACTGCCTACCTACTCTAATGACTACACTAGGGCACACAGAAGAAGGTGGGGCCAGCATTGCTAAGTGGTGTTTTCTGGGATTTGTAGTACTGTCATCTCGGCCCTACGAATGCCTTGGCTTTTATGGGGTAAACGGTTTCTGTTTGTGCTTTTGTATATTGTGTTTTTGTGAATCCCATATCCAACATGTCCAAATGCTGCAACATCATTGTTATCCCTGAGATCTAGACACCTGCTTGTTAACAACGCCATAGGCCAGGAGGTTAGAGCAGAGGGGGAAAAGAGAAAAAGAGCATTAAGGTCGGTAAAATAGATACAGGGATGAGGAGAGAGGAGGTACAGATGTAGGATCTTAATTTGAGCCAGTTCACTACAGCAGGAAAGTAATCCTGCAGCAACAGGAAATGTAAATTATTATGTGGATTTTAATTAATGTAGTGTTTGGCACAAACGTTAAACCTCAAATACACCACAAGTTTTACATTTCATGCATTGAAGGAAAGTTCTCCTGCAACAGGGTGATCAAATTAAGACCCTACACAAGTAAGAGAGAGACAGGGGAAAGAGAGAGAGAGCGAGAGAAAGAGAGAGGGGGGGGCAGAGTGGGGGAAGCAAGGAGAGATGTAATGAAAGAGAGGGAGAGAGACAGAGGGTAAGGAAGAGAGAGAGGCAGAGCGTACAGAAGAGAGGAAAGAGAGAAAGAGGGGTAGGGACAGAGAGATGAATATAGAGGGAAAGGGAGAGAGAGGAAGAGAGTGAGAGGAAGGAGAGTATCACAGAGACAGTGTAAATCCAGGCTGAAGATTCATCACGCAACAATAGATGAGGTGTTTCTTACTGTAAGGTGTGTATGTGCTGTTTGTGTCTGTTTGTGTGGATACGTGGTTCCATGTGTGTGTGCCTATGTTTCAGGTGTGTGTGTGAGGTGTGAGGTGTGTGATGCCAATGAGGCTTGGCTTGGGCTGGGAGCAGCAGTGTTTTTCACGCTCTGATGACCGGGTGCAGATCAGTTACAGTAAATCAGTAAAATAAATGACTTGTTAAAACTAAAACTTCCTTCAGAATGCCAAGTCTCCCCAGGCCACTTCTTACACTTCTACTGATTAGTGTACACATAGACACACACATTATGATGTGCTTGTGTGAGTGCATGCGTGTGACATTACAGTCTTGGGATTTGGTCAAGTCACAAACCCCACCCGCCAAGTAGTTGCAATTCACTACTTCAAATTTCGATACTATACCTTGTTCATCCTAGTCTTTGCAAAATCAGACATATAAATTAATGACTGTATCAGTAAATACAATAACGTTTTTCCGTTGAGAGAATCACGACACAACTTCTACAAAAGTCAAACTGACATCACAATCAACAACAATCGCCTCACGGCGGCTTACTAAAATCTGACATCAGAGTTTGAAATGAGTTTAATCTCCATTGATGAAGGAGCAACACATGACCTGTTCACTGGTTGTAATTTATATGACCTATTCACTGGTTGTAATTTTTATGACCTATTCACTGGTTGTAATTTATATGACCTATTCACTGGTTGTAATTTATATGACCTATTCACTGGTTGTAATTTATATTACCTATTCACTGGTTGTAATTTATATGACCTATTCACTGGTTGTAATTTATATGACATATTCACTGTATGTAATTTATATGTGTGTTGTGGTAAAATAAGCTATCATCTCTGGATGTTACTGCCAAGAGCCTACTGCTGAGACGCACTGATTACAGTTTTTTTGGATTGCTTACACACTAAAATTAAAAGTAGTACACTATTAGCAAAACCTTACACTCAAGAAGCAAAACATCAGCCCACATTTGCACAACTATAAGCACATTGTCAACCTCACACTTGTTGCAAAACTATACACACAGTGATTTGCTTAACATACATTACACACAAAAATCTATCATGAAGTCACTTCCTTGCAATACCAAAGCACTGACTGTCAAATTACCACACCGTCCAACCAATTGGTTCAACACAGTCATCAGGTGTGCAAACACTTGTTTGCTTAATTGTAGACACACCAATCAGGTGTATAAGCACTATAAAAAGCAGCAGGTGAGTTCATCGGTCTTCAAGCACAATGGAAAGAGTCAGAGAAAGAGTAAGACAAGGAGGAGGACGAGGAGGTAGACGAGGACGAGGAGGAGGAGGAGGAGGAGGAGGAGGAGGAGGAATCAACAGAGGAAGAGGAAGAGATGGAGGCCATGCTGAAGGTAGAGGTAGAGGTAGAGGTAGAGGAAGAGGAAGAGGAAGAGGAAGAGGAAGAGGAAGACAAGAAGGTGCTCAAAGAGGACCGAATCTGACAAATGAGATCCGCGCAACACTGGTTGACCACGTTGTCAACCACGGCCTGACACTGAGGGAGGCTGGACTGCGAGTACAGCCAAATCTAAGCCGATACACAGTGGCAAGTGTGATAAGAACATTTCGACTGGGAAATAGGTATTGTAGAAATATCATCATATCAAAAACATCTGCACGGTTTCAGTAACTGCTTACAGTACTGTATTCTATGCACTATCAGCACTTCTGTTACCTTTTCCTGTGAAATTACTGTACTATTGTATACTGTTTTTTTTTCTACATAGGATTGAGGGTCAGGAACGACAAGGGGGAAGGCCTCCTATGTTCACAGAACAGCAAGAGAGGGAGATAGTAAACATGGTTTTGGCCAACAATGCTATAACACTCAATCAGCTCCAAGCTAACATTGTCAATAACCACGCCAGTTTCAACGATATCCATCAAGTCTCAACATCAACACTGGCACGCATCCTAAAAAAAAAACATATTCAAATGAAGCAAATTTATCGAGTGCCTTTTGAGCGCAATTCCGAAAGGGTGAAACGACTGCGGCATGATTATGCAGAGGTATGTATTCACTTTAGCAGTGTGATCTTGCATACTGTCTCATAATCTTTTACTGTACTGTAATATGTATACTAGAACTACACTGAACTAAACAATTTTGCCTGACACTGTTCTTCAGGGAGTTTTACGAATGGATGGAGAGGAGATCCAGCATGAGTTCATTTACGTAGATGAGGCTGGGTTCAACCTGACGAGAACACGAAGGAAGGGAAGAAACATCATTGGACACAGGGCTATAGTCAATGTCCCAGGGCAACGTGGGGGTAATATAACACTCTGTGCAGCCATTACACAAAATGGGGTTCTCCACCGCCATGCCCATATGGGCCCTTACAACACAGCACTCATACTTACATTCCTGGACCAATTGCACAACATAACAGCAGCAAATCAAATCGATCACATGCAATACATTGTTGTCTGGGACAATGTGTCTTTCCACCGCTCTGCTCTGGTTCAGAACTGGTTTCAGCAACATCCACATTTCACCGTCCTATATCTTCCGCCATACTCTCCATTCCTCAACCCTATAGAAGAGTTTTTCTCGGCATGGCGGTGGAAGGTATATGATCTCCGTCTCCAGGCTGAGGTACCCCTCATCCAAGCCATGGAGGAGGCCTGTGACCAGATGGAGGTAGCAGCAATGCAAGGATGGATTCGTCATTCAAGACGTTTCTTTCCAAGGTGTCTTGCTAATGACAACATTGCCTGCGATGTTGATGAAATTCTCTGGCCAGATCCAGCTAGCCGAAGAGACAATGTCTAGGGTTTTTTTTTACAGAAAACTTACTGTAACAAAATGTCACTTTACGTATTGTACTGTATTATGAATGTCCATGTCAATATTTTGGGCGTGTTGAGAAATAAATGAGTTTCTTCAGTCTGCAACATTGGTCTTGTGTAGTGTTTGGTGGATTTACATTATATTTGTACTTTGTTGATGGTAGCCTACTCTAATCATAGGAAAGTAGAAGTGCTAAAAGTGTTTTAGATTTATCACAGCAGAGTGTAACTCATGCAAACAGAGTATAGTAATGTGAAACCTGTGTGTTTCATATGGTAACAAAGTGTGGTTTTTAAACAGAAGTGTATAGTTTTTACAAGAGTGTTTAATTATGCAAAGGATCTGTAGTGTTTTGCTAACTGGGTGTGTGGTTGTGCTAATTGTGTGTAGTGTTTTGAAAACACGGGCCCTGTTTTGAAAATCGTGTTTAAGCAATCCAAAAAAACTGTAATATATAAAAGGGTAGAGAGGCCAAGGCCCATCTCTGTCTGTCTTTCATTTCTTTCTTTCTTTCTTTCTGTCTTTCTTTCTTTCTTTCTTTCTTTCTTTCTTTCTTTCTCTCTCTCTCTCTCTGTCTCTCTCTCGGGTGAACTTCTCACAAGGAACAAAGGTTCAAGACTCAGAGAGAGGAAAGGAAAAGGATAATCTATAATATACAATTAAAGTCTAAAGCTGTAATTCTCTTTGCCTAATAGGCTAGCAACACAGTAAGTTCATATAGGGACACTGAATCACATGATCATTTCCTGAACAGCCTAGCAAGGAGTTGGAGGGTAACTCTCTCTCTGTGTGTGTGTGTGTGTGTGTGTGTGTGTGTGTGTGTGTGTGTGTGTGTGTGTGTGTGTGTGTGTGTGTGTGTGTGTGTGTGTGTGTGTGTGCGTGTGTGCGTGCATGTGTGTGCGTGTGTGTGTTGCGTGCGTCCGTGTATGTGTGAGCGGTGGCAGCATGGTGTTAGTAGACCAGTAAACTGCTCAACACCAAGAGAACAGCAGGTTAAGCTGGTTAGGAGGGGATTGGTGCCAACCATAGAATTAGGAATTAGAACTGGTTGCCAACAGACAGACGTACCCTAACTGGTCACCCCCTCACACTCATGAACCCTTAACCTTAGACACACTCACGCTGTTTGATAGATTTTTTTAATTTTTAATTTGCTAATAAAAAACACAATACAACCACAAATGTGGATACAATGCATACATATTTTTGGAGGATAGCACAATAAAACATTTAAGTATTTCCATTGTGGTCCTCTTCAAACGTTTAACATGTTACACATTCCCAGCTAAAGGCTGAATTGCAGTAAACATCACATGGTCAAAATAATTCAACAACACATCCTCCAGATTACAGGGTTGGTCTCCTTGGGAAAAGCTTGCAGAACTAGATACACAGATCATGACACACTTGCGCACACCTCACCCATTTACCTCTTCGCCTAACCCACACTCTCAACACCCCATCTCTTCTCATCCTCTTTCTTCATCATGCCTTCCCTTCCTCTCCCTCTGCTGCTTCAACCACTCACCTCCTCATCTCATCTCTCCGTCTCCTCTCTTTCGTTCACCCCTTACCCCTCCCTCTCTCAGCCTCTCATGTGTGTTTGTATTGACTTCATGTCCCAGCCCAAGTCTCCCACTGTTCTCCACATGTAGTATAAGTACCTCTGCTCTTTCTCCTTGACCCAGCCTGTCTGAACCAAACTTTACAGATCCTGCTGCGACTTTGTTCCAGGAGTATGTTTGGTCACATCGTGTATCAGAAAAGAGGCTTGCTCGCTTTGTGTTCCTGTACACACCCCCTGTCTGTGGGGGAGGAGTTGAGATGAGGAGGGGAGGTCAGACAACTCTTTACCCTCCCAGTTGTTGGCCAGTTAAACCGTTCCACAGGTGAAGCCGAGGGCCAGCCTACCTTCTTGGCTGCCTGTCTTCTTCAGGCGTGGTATCCGGAGGCGGGTAGAGGATTGTCCTTGTCTGGGCACGTCTCTGAGGCCACGGGCGGGCACAGCCCCTCTCCTCCTCCCTGGATCCCTCTCTCCTTTCCTTCACCTCTTCTCCTCCTCTCCGCCTTTCTGTCTCACCTGGGCATCCGAGCACCACCGGCCAGAGGGGGATTAAGGTGAGGGAATCTCTAACACACACAAACACACACACACGTAGGAATTTACACACACACACACACACACACACACACACACACACACACACACACACACACACACACACACACACACACACACACACACACACACACACACACACACACACACACACACACACACACACACGTATTCACACACACACACACACACACACACACACACACACACACACACACACACACAAACATAAACACATTCACACACACACACACCTCCTGCTTTCTCACACCAGGCCCTCTAATCACAAGGTGTAAAGGGAACCCGTCGACTTTGGACCACGCGCGTTACATTTAATACGGCCCCCACACGGAACCAATTCACAGCCCACACACACTCTCACACTCCATACGCCAGACGGGAGACACACGCACTGTCATAGTCTGTACGCTTAGATGGGGTGACACCAGACAGAGAGAGAGAGAAGGAGAGAGAGAGAGAAGGAGAGAGAGAGAGAAGGAAAGAGAGAGAGAAGGAGAGATCTTTTCTTTTACACTTTCTTGTGTAAAATCAACTCGAGACTCTACAACAATGTTCATATTTATTACAATTCTAGTGCAATGAGGTCGTCTACATATCTGGATTGTTCCATATAATATTGGTTTGATTGCGTGCAACACAATAATTATCTTTTAAAATCCACTGAAATATCATGCAAATTGTTCTAGCCTAGCAAATAGTTAGTTGTTTACTGTTGGCCATCTAACAGCAATGTTACCCTCCACGATACTATGGCTCTACTTTACCTCTCTGTATCACTCTCAACGGAGGTAAACAAACAGTCCAGGCGGATTTAGATGTTCACAACAAGACACATTTCTGCCACGACATCACAAAAGTCATGTTCCAATTCAAACTGAAGAGGTTTTCAGCCAAGGCACAGTCGGTATAATTATTTCAAACACGGGAAAGCAAATCACTTTAGGACGTGGATTTACATCTCATTAAGGCCATACAAAGACAGGATTACCCAAAGAGACAGGGAAACTACTCCTGTTCTCTCATACGGATGAACGGAACCAGATACATGTGCTCGGTTGTGAGAGACAAAGGCATTATGGCAAAAATATAAAAGCAACTATGAATCATATTTGTTAAAATTAGCTCGTTATGAATACATACATCAGTATAATAATAATGAAATAGAATTGTTACGTTTTGGACAGGTTGCTAACTTTGCTAATGTTAGCATGCTAACACTGGATATAATGCAATGATGTATATAAACCCTGGATTGCAGATGCTATGTCTTGGCCAATGAGAGGCTTTGAAGCCACCGGTCAACCATATTGGCACTACCCAGAACAAGCATATATTATAATTTAAGGAAAAATGTTTTATGTATTTTATTTAAATGTGTTGTATGTTTAGCTCACATGATATAAGTTTAAAGTATGCACAAACTTTTCTGTAATAGAATAAACGTGGCAAAAAACAATGTAGACATTAATAAATGCATTTTTGTAGCTTCCAAAATATTTTTTACAAGGTTGGGGGAGTGCCAAGATGGAGGCATCTAGTGCCAAGATGCAGTCATCTAGCGTTTATATAAATCATTGCTAAAATGCATTATGGGTTAAGTACATTATGTTGTGGAGGGGCAGCCATTTTCTCTGACCCAGTTTGACCATTTAAAGATATTGAAGTTAAGTTTCCAAAACATTGTCTGCTTTGGATAAAAGTAATAGGAATATTATTGTAACATTTTGGGACACATATTGGATGGTTGCATGCTACTGTCTTAACTCTAAGATGTTCCTTCCTCTTCCCTACAGTCTGGCTTACTGTAATGAAATCCTTTAAACCTTTCCTCCTTTCTTGGAAAGATCTATCGCTCCCCATCTTCCTTCCGCCTCCTCACCCCTCTGTTACCTCCCTCTGCACCCACCCCCTATCCTCAAACGCCTTACTCCCCCACCTAGCCTTCCTCTCATGGAAGCCGCAGCCGTCTATTTCCTTCCCTCTCCTTACCCCCCCCCCCCTCACCCTTTCCTTAGCCTTAGCCTGTCTCACCTCCTTTCTCAGTCACTAGAAAGGTGATTGACTTGTATAATTGGCTCAAGAGATGACAATCGAGTGTGTGTATGTGTGTGTGGCAGCTGATCCAGCCAGCTGACTGCTAGCATAATTGGCAGCTTGTTAAGCAATTTGGTTCCTGGAGAGGATGTATTGATGTCTGGGTGAACAGACTTGTACAGCTGGGTCACAAACACATTCAATGGGAAATAACAGCCTTCACAAAGGTCTATGTGACTGTTGCCTTTCCTTTGTACAGATATAATCATTTTTGCCTGGCTAACCAAACTCCTTGCTCCGGCCAAATGCTACTCCACTCCCACGGACGTTCGTTTCTTGCAACTAGCTCTCACAGTCCCACTTCAGAATTGGACGTTCATCCATTTTTCTTAAACGTCAAATGTTGTTTCAAACGTTGAAGTGTTTAAGGTTAAGTTTAGGAATTAACTCCACATTTTTAAGGTTAGGGTTAAGTTCAGGCATTAACTCCAAATTCTTAAGTTTAGGCATTAAATCTGAATGTTTAAGGTAAGGGTTAAGGTTTGGGATGGGCTTAAAACTAAAATAGTCTCAGACTATGTAGCGAACATAGAGCTGTGGAATAATTCAATTTGATTTTCAGGAAATAATTATTTACATTTTAAACAACAATATAGAGTGTAGTTTTAGGTAATCTCAGCTCATACATATCTAAACGTCAACATAATGTTTGTCGCTAAACAGGTAATCTTTCCAACACATTAAATAAATTAAATAATAAATAAATAATAATAATAAATAAATAAATACATTTCCAAGCCATTAAATAAAAGTTTTGAATGACAGGAAATTGGCTTTATTAAAACTGGAGAAAATAAATCTCAGCCTAATGGCAAAATGTGTAGAATAGCAGGAAATGAGCTCAGATATTCTTGAAAGACGGGACAATCCTTGTCCAGCAGGGAAACTTTGTTTTTATAGTTGCATTTATTTATTTTGATGCATTATTTGTGTTTAAAATTGACATTTAGGGGAATTATATGAGGAAAATATTTTATTTTACATTTTCTAAATACTTGTCCACGCTATGCCTGGAAATGCCCTTTTCCTGAGCAAAGGATCACAATTTCTAACTCTCCAAAAAAGTGTAAAACAGTTAAAACATTTCTTTTTTAAAAATCAATAACGGATATCACCTGAAAAATCTGCTTATGTAGTTTCTTGCAATGGTCACAGACTCCGTTACCTGAACATCGTGTCCTGGACCTAGAGGCTCAGAGACGGTTTAACCCACAAGCCATCAGACTACTGAACCGCGACTGACTGCCGGCACAACAACACTCCCTGCACCTTACTACACATGCACAAACACTCACACAGGCTCGAACACACACCAACACACTTACACTCAAACACACACACACACACACACACACATGCTACACACACTCCATGACTGCTGCTACTGGACTCCTATTATACCACAGCACAATGTCTATAATCTAATATAACCCACACACTCTAACCCACACACTCTAACCCACACACTCTAACCTACACACTCAACACACAAACACATTGTAATATTGTAATATTTTAGTATTATAGTATTGTACATTTGTAATAGTAGAGAAATAATGTAATAATACATGTTTTATTTTTGAAGTACTCGTTTTAATCCTGTTTTGTCTCCAGGAAGAGTAGCTGCTGCACTTGGAACCTAATAGATACAAAATACTAAATGTTGTCGTATTGTCGAGAGAAGAATCTGCAAGTAAGCATTTTGTTGCACTGTGTATACCACATTTTGATGCACTGTGTATACCACATTTTGTTGCACTGTGTATACCACATTTTGTTGCACTGTGTATACCACATTTTGTTGCACTGTGTATACCACATTTTGTTGCACTGTGTATACCACATTTTGTTGCACTGTGTATACCACATTTTGATGCACTGTGTATACCACATTTTGTTGCACTGTGTATACCACATTTTGTTGCACTGTGTATACCACATTTTGTTGCACTGTGTATACCACATTTTGTTGCACTGTGTATACCACATTTTGTTGCACTGTGTATACCACATTTTGTTGCACTGTGTATACCACATTTTGTTGCACTGTGTATACCCCATTTTGTTGCACTGTGTATACCACATTTTGTTGCACTGTGTGTACCACATTTTGATGCACTGTGTATACCACATTTTGTTGCACTGTGTATACCACATTTTGATGCACTGTGTATACCACATTTTGATGCACTGTGTATACCACATTTTGATGCACTGTGTATACCACATTTTGTTGCACTGTGTATACCAAATTTTGATGCACTGTGTATACCACATTTTGTTGCACTGTGTATACCACATTTTGTTGCACTGTGTATACCACATTTTGTTGCACTGTGTATACCACATTTTGTTGCACTGTGTATACCACATTTTGTTGCACTGTGTATACCACATTTTGTTGCACTGTGTATACCACATTTTGATGCACTGTGTATACCACATTTTGTTGCACTGTGTATACCACATTTTGTTGCACTGTGTATACCACATTTTGTTGCACTGTGTATACCACATTTTGTTGCACTGTGTATACCACATTTTGTTGCACTGTGTATACCACATTTTGTTGCACTGTGTATACCACATTTTGATGCACTGTGTATACCACATATTGTTGCACTGTGTATACCACATTTTGATGCACTGTGTATACCACGTACAGTATATAATGTGTATACTGTATGACTAGTAAACAAACTTGACGTGTGCGTGTGCGTGTGTGTGTGTGTGTGTGTGGGTGCGTGTGCACGTGCGTGTGCGTGTGTGTGTGTGTGATGGAAGCAGTGAAGTGTCCTCAGATGAGTCTCCAGTGCCTCTGGCAGATAAAAAGGTGTGGAGGCTGTGTCTAATTAGGTTAACTGAAGGAAGCTATGGGAAAAGAGTAACTATGACAAGGATATACATTTGACTGTAATTATAGCATAGTAAATACATTAAAACAAGATTTTTAAAAAGCAAAGGAAATCTACTGAACCAGTGTATCTTAATATTACACAATGAAGTAGCCTGCAAAAAAAAATGTCAACTTGGTATGGCAAGAGGCTAAATGTTTCACTACATGTTTGCCATGGTTTTGGTTCGTGGATCACAGGCCTTTTAAAATTACAGGTCATTAAGGTCAGAAAGGTAAAAAATGCATTGTACTAAGCTGTCAAAAGCAAGACCTTTCACATTTTCACAGTTTTGGCCAGGCTCAGCCAAAACTGAAAATAGATATGAATACCATGAATATGTCTTATTAGACTTGCTGATATTAGAGCTGAGAGAAGAAGGGAAGAGAGAGGAAGTAAGAGGAAGAGAGTGAGAGAGTGAGTGAATTAAAAAAATGCAGAGAGAGAGAGAGGGAGAGAGAGATGGAGTGTGAGAAAAATTGAAAGGAGAAGAGAAGAAAAATTGAGAAAGAGATTGTTGACAATGCGTGATAGGGGGGTAGAGAGAGAGAGAGAGAGAGAGAGAGAGCGAGAGAGCGAGAGCGAGAGAGAGAGAGAGAAAGAGAGAGAGAGAAAGAGAGAGAGAGAAAGAGAGAGAGAGAGATGAGACAGAGGGAGGAAGTTAATTTGGAGATTGAGGGCAATAATACGACCAGTCACCCACGACACACAGTGTCCGCGCACCCTGCCTGATGCACGGCATTGTGGGTAGGGAAGGGCAGAACAGCGATAGGATTTGAAAGGCGTTCCGCTTGGGTACCCTGCTGATTTGCATTCAACGATGGAGACGCAAGGACACACACGCATACACACGGCTTCAGGGGGACTGGATGCGGTCAACAGCCATAATTAAGACAATCCTCTATTCCAAAATACCTGAGAGAGAGAGAGGCAGAAAGAGAGAGAGAGAGAGAGAGAGAGCGAGAGAGAGAGAGAGAGAGAGAGAGATGGAGAGATACAGTGCATGGAACAGGCCTACTAAAACCCGTCTCTCCGCATGACTTTTTGGGGATGTTATTTTTCGCTTTACGATTCCTATAATTATGATATTAGAGAGGAGCGAGCGATAAGTTCCTGATGCGATTGTTCCCCCGTCTCCCTTTTATTGCAGAGCATCAGAGAGAGAGAGGGACTCGTCAATGAGTCACTTTCCTTTCTTTTACAGCAGCATAAATTTAACGGGGAAATATGCGGGGAGAAATCCTTTTAGCGAGTGATTTATGGGCGTCTGATGGTGGAATCATAGATCACTGAGGCCACGGCAGACACTGATGGGCCGGATGAGGGCCACTAATGCCCACAGAACAAAATGTAACCAATCTGTGGAGGCCCTCAAGCATGCAATAGGTCTAATAGAAACTCCCAAACTGTCTGCCTGTCACTGCTGACGACTGGGAGAGAGGGAAGGGGGAGGGAGGGAGGACGGGAGAGAGGGGGGGGGGGGGGGACTGTGGAGGGAGGTTATAAATGTACCTGTTGTGAAAGGAAGGAGAGAGAGAGTGAGATGTAGGTGTATACTTGACTGCTCTGTCCTTCCCTCTCAGAGGGGACCCTAAATGTCAAGCTAAAAAAGACATGAATAAAAGTGCTAAACAAACAAATAAATAATAAACAAACAACAAAGTGATACACACACACACACAAACACAAACACACACAAACACACAGACACAAACACACACACACAGACACACATACACACAGACACACACACATACATTAACACACACACACATACACACACACACAGTCTTGTACAGCTAACCTTGTGGGGACATACATTTCAGTTCCATTGAAAATCCTATTTTCCCTAACCCTAACCCTAACTCTAACCCTAACCCTTGCCCTAACCTTAACCTAAAAACCTAACCTTAACTCTAACCCTAAACCTAGCTCCTAACCCTAAAACTAACCCTAACCCTAATTGTAACGCAAACACTAATTCTAACCTTAAACCTAAACCCCCTAGAAATAGCATTTTACCTTTTGGGGAGACTAACAAAATGTCCCCAGTTGGTCAACTTTTTGTTGGTTTACTATTCTTGTGGGGACTTCTGTTCCCGACTAGTATAGTTAAACATGTCCACACACACACACACACACGGGGTAGTCCAGTGAAGACAGTTACACATAGGAAAGACACCAGTCCTGTTTCTGTTAAAACAAAACCATATTATCTGACAGCAGCTACAGAGTACAACATTTATTTTTATTTTAGGGTGTGAAATCTAAGAGGTCACTTAGGAACAGGTGAACAAAGGTATTATGGGAGGGACTTACAACAGGAAGTGACACAGCCGTAACCAATCACAGACGGAGGTTTTGTTACGGGTGCTGGGATAAAAAGGGATCCAAGAGCAGATTAGCAGATAACTCAATTTATTGTCCAAAAAGAAAAGAAACAAAACACAAATATAAATTGCAGCCGAGCCACCGAGCGAAGGGCAGGACAGAGACGAAATCCCAGGGCAGGCAGGGGTCAAAACCAGAGGCAGATCCACAGCCCGGGGGGTAGAGCCAAGTCAATAGTCCAAAACAAGAGCAGAAGATCAAAACCGGGTGAGCAAGCCGAAACCCGGGATTGAGTACAGGTACTGGGCAAATCAGAGGGAAAAAACAAGATTAAATAAACAGACAGAATGTAAGCTAAGCACAACTAGATCAAGACTGGTTTAGGACAGTAGTGAAACGGACAGAAACCAAGACACACTGACAGAGAAGCAAAGTAAGAGAGAGGCATAAGTAGTGGAGAAAATCAATGCAAAATGGGAGACAGGTGTGTGTAAGGGGACCACGAGCACTGATTAGAATGAGGTGCAGCTGTGATGGCAGAGTGAGAGAAACTGACAATTAAGACAAATACAACAGAAAGGCTGATGATCAAACCAGAGTCCTGACAGGTTTGATCACTGGGATGTTGAAAAATGATTCCTTCTATACAATGGTCAGTCACAGGTCTTGGGTGAAAATGTGTGACATAGCCAACGCTGTTGAAAGCCTATGCATGCACACACTCACACACACTCTCACACACAAGGTGAACACTTTAATCACCTTGATGTGTTCCATGACTGTGGTCCACGCACACACACACACACATACTCACACTAGTGTCCTCCACACAATAAAAAAACCCAGCACACCTCAATGTATTTATCATAAAACATGAAAACCAAACCAGCTTGACCTCTTCCTCTCCTCCTTTTCTTCTCTCCCTCCCTCTCTCCCTCCCTCCCTCTGTCCCCCAATGAAATAGAGTAATTCTGGTTCCATTAAGGAGAATATGCAGTGCTTCACTTTGGGGAGAGAGGAGGGCAGGGGTTCACTCGTCTGCATTCAGAGTGAAAGTCTCTCGCTCCACTCGTTTAACAGCCGACCGCCACAATCACCCCTTAGGTAAGGTTAAACACCTGCCCCTATACCTATTTATGAGAGAAGGATGGAGGGAGGGAATAAGGCAGAGAGGAAGGGAGGGAGGGAGCTCAATAGATTATGTTTCAAATAGCCAGGGTCTAGGGCCATGTACATGAGGCTAGTATGATTAAGGAGAAAGAGGTGAGGGGAGAGGTGGAGGTGAGAGGTGGAGGTGAGAGGTGGAGGGGAGAGGTGGAGGTGAGAGGTGGAGGGGAGAGGTGGAGGGGAGTGGTGGAGGGGAAAGGTGGAGGGAAGAGGTGGAGAAGAGAGTTGAGGGGAGAGAAGTGAGGGGAGAGATGGAGGGAAGAGGTGAAGGGGAGAGGTGAGGGGAGTGGTGGAGGGGAGAGGTGGAGAGGATAGTGGAGGGGAGAGGTGGAAGGGAGAGGTGGAGGGAAGAGGAGGAGAGGAGAGTGTAGGGGAGAGGTGAGGGGAGAGGTGGAGGGGAGGGGTGGAGGGGAGATGTGGAAAGGAGAGGTGGAGTTGAGAGGTGGAAGGGAGAGGTGAGGGGAGAGATGAGGGGAGAGGTGGAGGTGAGTGGTGGAAGGGAGTGGTGGAGGTGAGAGGTGGAGGGGAGAGGTGGAGGGGAGAGGTCGAAGGGAGACGTGGCGGGGAGAGGTGGAGGGGAGAGGTGGAAGGGAGAGGTGGAGGGGAGAGGTGGAGAGGAGAGTGGAGAGGTGAGGGGAGAGGTGGATGGGAGAGGTGGAGGTGAGTGGTGGAGGGGAGAGGTGGAGGTGAGTGGTGGAGGGGAGAGGTGGAGGGGAGAGGTGGAGGTGGAGGGGAGAGGTCGAAGGGGAGAAGAGAGGTGAGGGGAGAGGTAGAGGGGAGAGGTGGAAGGGAGGGGGAAAGGATTGGGGAGGAGGGAGAAAGAAAAGAAAAGAGTGATGAGAAAGGAGGGAGGGAAAGAAGGAGTGAGAGAGTGGAGGTAGAGGAGTATATAACCTGCTGTGTCTCCAGTCTACTGGAAGAGGTCAAGAGTGAGTTGAAATCTATCCGCCGTCAGAATAGAAAAAAACACTTCTGGCAACAGTCAAGTCTTTTCGCTCCTCAGATGTTCCACTTTGTTAGTCCCACGCTGTGTTCCAGATACATAGCCCACCCAGATACATAGCCCACCCAGATACATAGCCCACCCAGATACATAGCCCACCCAGATACATAGCCCACCCAGATACATAGCCCACCCAGATACATAGCCCACCCAGATACATAGCCCACCCAGATACATAGCCCACCCAGATACATAGCCCACCCAGATACATAGCCCACACAGATACATAGCCCACCCAGATACATAGCCCACCCAGATACATAGCCCACCCAGATCATAGCCCACCCAGATACATAGCCCACCCAGATACATAGCCCACCCAGATACATAGCCCACCCAGATACATAGCCCACCCAGATACATAGCCCACCCAGATACATAGCCCACCCAGATACATAGCCCACCCAGATACATAGCCCACCCAGTTACATAGCCCACCCAGTTACATAGCCCACCCAGATACATAGCCCACCCAGATACATAGCCCACACAGATACATAGCCCACACAGATACATAGCCCACCCAGATACGTAGCCCACCCAGATACGTAGCCCACCCAGATACGTAGCCCACACAGATACATAGCCCACCCAGATACATAGCCCACACAGATACATAGCCCACACAGATCATAGCCCACACAGATACATAGCACACAGGGCCTGCCATCACAGGGCTGCTGTAGAAGAGCAAAAAAGACAGCGGCAGCGAGGAGGAGAGGAGGAGAGGAGGAGAGGCAGCCGAGCAGGCATAGCCTGGGAGGTTGGCGTGAGACAGAGTGGTGGCAGGGACTGGAGCTGTACATGTCAACAGTGATCAGACTGCAGAAATACAACAGGTATTCTGTCTCTCTCGTCAGCCATCTCTCTCTATCAAAACGGCTCATCTCTCTATCTTCATACCTCTCTCAGCCTCTCGTTCACTAACCTCTCTATATACAGTGTATTCCTCACCATCTACACACAATACCCCATAATGACAATGCAAAAACAGGTTTGAATTTTTTTGGGCTAATTTATTAAAAATAAAAAACAGAAATACTTTATTTACAGTGTTCTGACCCTTTGCTATGAGGCTCAAAATGAGGCTCAGGTGCATCCTGTTTCCATTGATCATCCTTGAGATGTACAACTTGATTGGAGTCCACCTGTGGTAAATTCAATTGATTGGACATGATTTGGAAAGGAACACACCTGTCTATATAAGGTCCCACAGTTGACAGGGCATGTCAGAGCAAAAACCAAGCCAACCAAAATTTGAAAAATAAACTCTTTATGCTTTGTCTTTATGCAGTATTGTGTGTAGATTGATGAAGGGAAACAATTATTTAATACATTTTAGAATAAGGCTGTAACGTAACAAAATTTGGAAAAAGTCAAGGGGTCTCTCTCTCTCTCTCTCTCTCTCTCTCTCTCTCCTCCTGGACATGTGCTGGTTGCGGGGCAGACCTTAGTGATATCGCCGTGACGACCGACAGGAGCAGATGTGACTCTGGTTGCCGGGCGTTTGGCAGGAGCACTCATTGTCACAGAGACAGCAATGCGGCCGGACAGCACATCAGCTGCGATGGCACACACACACAGCACACACAAACACACACACACACACACACACACCCTTTGACAAGCCCCTGACTGGTGCGATCACGCACTGTCCAGGCCAAGGACCTCCCCCACCCCCGCCACACACACACACACACATACACACAAACCCTCACCCCCCAGGGGGACTGCAAGTGCACAGCCAGTAAGAAGAGAGGGAGGAGAGGGGGAAGAGAGGGAGGGTTGCTAACCAGGCAGTAAAAAGCGCTGTCAAACATGCAATGAGATTTTTCATTACTTGAGGTATTTTCTTCTATTTTAATCTTGTGCCAAGTTGTAGACAAATGGCTGTTTTGGGGCTAAACGTATGAACTTGTCCAAGGAGACCCAGATCAGCCCACTTAGATGAGCGTGGGTCCACAGGGCACAGAGCTAAAGCCCAGATGGTGGAATTACTTAAGACATCTGTAACATGTACAACCCAGATCTGCTTAGCAAAACAAACACACTACATGCCAACAGACAGACATGGCTGCTCCCTCTCACACTATGTTCTTCTCTCCCTCCCCTTCTCTCTCTCAATTCAATCTCTCTCTCTCTCTCTCTCTCTCAATTCAATCTCTCTCTCTCTCTCTCTCTCTCAATTCAATCTCTCTCTCTCTTTCTCACTCACTCACTCTCTCACTCCCTCTCTCTCTCTCTCTCTCTCTCTCTCTCTCTCTCTCTCTCTCTCTCTCTCTCTCTCTCTCTCTCTCTCTGGAAAATGCTTCATACTACTAGGGCCATATAGTGTAATAGACAGTATTGTGTAAGAGACATTATAAACTTGATGGTTCGAGCCCTGAATGCTAATTGGCTGACAGCTGTGGTATATCAGACCATATACCACGGGTATGACAAAACATTTATTTTTTATGTCTCTAATTACGTTGGTAACCAGTATATAATAGCAATAAGGCACCTCAGGTTTTGTGGTATATGGCCAATATACCACGGCTACGTGTTGCACTCTGTGTTGCGTGGTTCATGAGAACAGCCCTTAGCCGTGGTATATTGGCCATATACCACAACACCTGAGGTGCCTTATTGCTTAAGTATACCATTATTATAACGTCTGGAGTAGACTGTACTCATTCATATACACTGTATAAGGTATACATTGTAGCCTGATATCAAAGTAATATTTTGAGTGAGTGCATGTGCGCATGTATTTGTGTGCACGTGCGTGTGTGTGTGTGTGCATGATTTGGCGCATGTGTGTGTGTGTAGAACAGTGAAAGTGGCAGTGTGATGTCTGTCAGGCACTGAGGGTCTGTGGCAACGCTCTGACATTTCCTGCTCTGACACTTGTCTCAGCTCATCTGAGGATGGAGTGGAAGGGTGCCCTGCAGGCACACACAGTACCAGCAACGCTGAGTTTTTTTTTCCAAACGTAGTCAGAGGCTTCCAGTACATTAATCTTCATTATGGCCCCACCAGCAGCACCCTGACCCCTTGAAGACTTCACACACACACACACACACACACACACACACACACTCACTCACACACACACACACACACACACACACACACACACACACACACACACACACACACACACACACACACACACACACACACACACACACACACACACACACACACACACACACACACACACCAACCCACACACACACACATACACACACACACACACACAAGCACGTACACACACTGTTTCCATTCTTTGTCTTATTTGGAAAATAGATAAAAGTGTCTGCTAAATGACATATACTGGTAACTGCCAGAATAATGGAAACACTTTAGTAAATGAGGGGTACAAAGCATATTGAAAGCAGGTGCTTCCACACAGGTGTGGTTTTTGAGTTAATTAAGCAATTAACATCCCATGCTTAGGGTCATGTATGAAAATGCTGGGCAGGACATTTTTTTGGCTACCATGGCTATGCCCCCATAGGATGATAAGGCCCCCCATTTACAGAGCATGAATTGTCACTGAATGGTTTGATGAGCATGAAAACGATGGTAACCATATCCCATGGCCGTCTTAGTCACCAGATCTCAACCCAATTGAACACTTATTGGAGACTACCACCATCAACAAAACACCAAATTTTGACATGTGTAGAAATGTGTAGAATCTATGCCAAGGTGCATTGAAGTTGTTCTAGCTCGTGGTGGCCCAACACCCTATTAAGACGCTTTATGTTGGTGTTTCCTTTATTCTGGCAGTTACCTGCATATATAGCTATGTAAGTGTGGTTTGAGCTTGTAATTGTTGTGTGAGTGGTATTCAGGACACACACAGGTCCTGCTTGGCTGTCCCTGAGAATTCCCGCTGGTTATTCTCACCTTTCAGAGAGCCTGTCCACAGCTCTATTTTTAATCCAATCACACAGAGTGAGTGAGTGAGTCTTCCTGACCCCGATCTCTCTCTCTCTGAGTCTGTCTGTCTGTCCGTCCGCCCTTCCCGCCATCCGTCCGTCAGTCTGTGTCACCATAGTACACCGGGAGGTCCAGCGAGTAACTTGTTTTTTTTCTTCAAGACTATACTTTTGAAAAATTCTCATTCCACAGATGGCAATATGCAAATATCCTAGCCTTAGGAAATATATTTTTTCACATGAACAACACACTTATATTATATTATGTATTTATATGGACCAGAAAGCATCAAGACTAAGATGAATGAGAGATGAAGAGAAAAGAGGAAGGAAGAAGAGAGAGAAAAGGTAAGACGGATCTTACACTGCCTGCTGGCTATTTTTAATGAGCGCTCTCCCCCATTGGTGTGCTGTACATTAGCAGAGAGAGAGAGAGAGAGAGAGAGAGAGAGAGAGAGAGAGAGAGAGAGAGAGAGAGAGAGAGAGAGAAAGAGAGAGAGAGAGAGAGAGAGAGAGAGAGAGAGAGAGAGAGAGAGAGAGAGAGAGAGAGAAATATGTGAGGGAAAGTGGCATCAGCATGATAGCACTTGGCCACATGGTGGGGCAGTGGCTAACATACTAGCTGTAACACCAGCAATTTGATATAGGATGATGTAACTTAGATGGCCTTTTAAATTCCCACGGTGCCCAACAGATGACTAAGTGGGACTGTTTCAATTCCGTATTTCTGCTTGCAGCTATCTTTTTCATTCTTCTTATGTCAGTCAATTATTAATATTAATAATAATACGGAGAAAGAAATAAACAAAACTATAATTTTATTCCATTTGATAAATGCTTGAAATTAAAATAATGTTTTTATTTGATGTACTTTTAACTGCTACAGTATATGTCACATACCCCAGCCCACTTTGCTGGGAGTTGGATATTAGTAGAAAATTGACTTGAAGAATGATTTAAATCCGCCTTTCTTTTTCTTGGGAACAAGACATGCCTGCCACCTCTCCTCCACCTCTATATTTTTCACCTCCTCCCTCTTCTTATCCTCCACACTCTTCCTCTTCTCCTCCTCCTTCCTCTCCTTCTCCCTCCTCTTCTCCTCCTCCCACTGCTTCTCCCACTCTGAGCCAGTGTCCTCATCTGAACTCACCAATATCACTGACTCTTTTCCTGGGGACTTGTTTGTTGTCCTCTTGACATCTTGATTTTTATCAAACATCTGTAAGCCCCTCTGGACAGCGCACTCCATCCTCCTGTTCTCCTCCAACTCCATCAGTTGCTGTTGCTCCTGTGCCTCCTCCTCCTCCCTCAAATTACTGAAAATAACAGCCCACTGGTTATGCTGTTCTGCTTCCATTTTGGCTTCCTCAGCTCTCTTCCTTTCCTCCTCTTTAGTCTTCTTCAAGGATTCCTGCAGGACTTTCAGCCTCGCCTGCTACATCAAATTGACAGATTAATATATTTGAAATTGACATGTTTGACTATTGGTCAAGAAGTGCAATTTATTTTTTATTATTTTACAACAAAATAGTAAAGTACTGAAATAGTTGTTTGGGGAAAGCCATACCTGCTCCAGCAGATTCTTCTCCTCCCCTTTCCACTTCTCCTCCTCTCTATTCCTCAGGCGCTCTTCTTCCAGCTCCTTCTTCTTCTTCTCCTCCTCCTTTCTCACCCTTTTCTCCTCCTTCATCCTATCTTGCAGCTCTTTCTGTTTCTTCATCTTCAATTTCGCCAGCATAATCTCTTCATCCTCACTGTCCTCATCCCAGTCACTCAGTTCTGTCTCTTTTGTGGTCCACTCTTCCTGCTTCGTCTCTTTGGTCTCTTTCTCACTCGGTTCATCCTCACACTTTTGATTCTCCTCCTCTAACACTCGCTTCGCCTCCATCTTCCTCTTCTTCTCCATCTCTATTTCCCTCTCCTCCTCAAAGGCCTCCTTTTTCTCTACTCTCAAAGCCTTCTCCCACCTCCTTTCCTCATCTCTCTCTTTCTGTCTATCTTCAGACGTCTTTCTGTTGTCTTCTATCAAACTAGCTGCCTCACTTTCAATATTATTATCTTTCTCAGATTCTCTACTCTTCCTCTCCTCCTCTCTCTGTCCCTTCTTTTGGCCCTGACGGAATCTCTCACTCACACTCAGTATCTCGTCCTTCTTGTCCCCCTCCTCAATTTTACTCTTTTCTTCCTCTCTTTCAATGTCATTCTGTGTTTTCTCCTCATCTGCTTTCTGTGAAAGAGGAGAGGAAGAGACAGAGAGAAAGAAAGAGGACACATTGCAACTAATCAGTCATCAAACAACATTTTGAATTTTCATTTTTCACACTTGAGATGTACTAAACTCATATAGCACTTCCGCTATCTACAACAAACATAAAGACAGATAAGAGGATCCTATACAGTGTGTCCTGCTCATTGCTATCCCTTGGTAACCATGTATAGCTGTGTTTACATTTAGCCATCCATACAGACCCTATGGCCAAGCAGTAACTTTCAACTGTAAATGAGAGGCCTTTAACCTTACCACAGAGAGTTCCTGTCTTCCTTGATTGGAGCTCTGCTTAACACTTCTCTTCACTCCCTGGTTCTCGCTCTGAGTTTCCATTCTCAGTAGCTGGTTCTCTGTCATGCTCTGAACTTCCCTATTTGGTCCCTGGTTCTGAGCTCTGCTCTGGACTTCCGCATTTGGTCCCTGGTTCTGAGCTCTGCACTGGATTTCCATATTTGGTGCATGGTTCTGAGCTCTGCTCTGGACATCCATATTTGTTCCCTGGTTCTGAGCCAAGCTCTGGACATCCACATATGGTCCCTGGTACTGAGGCCTGCTCTGGACTTCCATATTAGGTCCCTGGTTCTCAAGCTTGCTCTGAAACATCCTTAGTGAGTTTCTCCTCTTCCTGATCTGTTCAGCCTCGGACCTGAGAGTGAACACCTTCCTGTTCACAGACATCACTCTGTGGTCAACCTCCTTTCTCTTCTCCACTATCTCCCTCTCCCTCCTGCGCAACTCTCTCTCCCGCCTGTCCGCATCCTTTTTTTGCGAGGCCAGATGTGCCCGCTCTCTCATTCTCTCCTCATCCTCCCGTTTCTTTTCCTCCCTCTCCTTGTTTCTCACTAAGGTTTCTCTTTCTCTTTGCTCTTCGTGGGAGCGGATACGCTGCATTTCCACAATCATCTGATATCTTTTCTCCTCCTCCTTCCTCTTATCACGGCTATGACTTTTCTCCTTACCTCTCCCCCCGTCTCCTTGGCAGCAGCTGCACCCCTCTTTCATCTCCTCCACCTCTTTCCCTCTCCTTGTGTCTGCCTCACATCCCTCAGTCTCCGCTGCTGTGGCCTTATTCTCTTCCCTCCTCTTTTTCATCCTGTTGTTTTCCATACTCCCCCTGCTCTCCCTAATGCCGGGCTTCCTCCTCTCCTCTCCATCCATCTCTCTCTCCACTGGATCGTTGGTGTGGTCGTCCATCTCTCTGAGGTTCTCAATGACTCTTCTCCTCTGAGGAAGGTCCATAAGCAGCAGCTTGAACACCTTAATAATAATAATATTACAACTTTATTAGCAAAGCATTCAAACATTACATTCAACAAGTGAACAAAAACAAAATCCTGGTTTTAACATGTAGCAACAACATGAAAGACAACATTTCTAAATACATATGCACTTCTAATACTCTGGCACAGTGTTTTTAGTTTCAGGAATGAGTTGGCACCTTGAGATAAAGACATATTACTATTTAGTGGATCTATTCATGAGTAACATGACAACAAAGAAGATGAATTGTAGCTAAATTTCAAATGCCTTGTTCCTCTGAGCTTTCTCTCTCAGTCTCCACTCCTGCTGTATCTCAACGATCCAGCTCTCCACCTCCCTCTTCAAGTTGCTGAACTTCTTCTCCATCCATCTCCTCTCCTCACGGATCTTCTCCTGGAGACGGGAGTCAAAGAAGTCCTGCCATGACTCCTCCTCCTTCTCAGTCAGGAACTTCATCACTCTTTCCTGTGGAGAGAACCAGTGAGTAAGGAATGGAAGTAGGTAGCAAAGATACAGTGCCTTCGGGAAAGTATTCAGACCCCTTGACCTTTTACATATTTTCTGACGTTAAAGCCTTATTCGAAAATGGATTAAATAAAAACATTTCCTCAGCAATCTACACACAATACCCCATAATGACAAAGCAAAAACAGGTTTTATACATTTTAGCAAATGTATAAAAAATAAAAACCAGAAATACCTTATTTTCATAAGTATTCAGGCCCATTGCTATGAGACTTGAAGTTGAGCTCCTGTTTCCTTTGATCATCCTAGAGATGTTTCTACAACTTGATGGGAGTCCACCTGAGGTAATTTCAATTGATTGGACATGATTTGGAAAGGCACACACCTGTCTATATAAGGTCTGACAGTTGACAGTACATGTCAGAGCAAAAACCAAGCCATGAGTTTGAAGGAATTGTCCGTAGAGCTCCGAGACAGGATTGTGTTAAGGCACAGACCCTGGGGAAGGGTAGCAAAACATTTCTGCATTATTGAAGGTCCCCATAAACACAGTGGCCTCCATCATTCTTAAATGGTAGAAGTTTGGAACCGTCCAAGACTCTTCCTAGAGCTGGCCAGGGGAGAAGAGCCTTGGTCAGGGAGGTGACTCACTCTGACAGAGCCCTAGAGTTTCTCTGTGGAGATGGGAGAACCTTCCAGAAGGTCAACCATCTCTGCAGCACTCCACCAATCGGGCCTTCATGGTAGAGTGTATTTTATAAATGTTTATGTAACCTTTATTTAACTAGGCAAGTCAGTTAAGAACAAATTCTTATTTACAATGACATCCTAACTACAGGGTCATCCATTGTAGTACAGAACCCCTGGAGCAAATTAGAGTTAAGTGCCTTGCTCAAGGACACATCGACATGTTTTTCACCTTGTCGGCTCGGGTATTCAAACCAGCAACCTTTCGGTTACTGGCCCAACGTTCTAACCCCTAGGCTACCTGCCGCCCAAAGTGGCCAGATGGAAGCCACTCCTCAGTAAAAGGCATATGACAGCACTCTTGGAGTTTGCCAAAAGGCACCTAAAGACTCTCAGACCATGAGAAACAAGATTCTCTGGTCTGATGAAACCAATATTGAACTCTTTGGCTTGAATGCAAATTGTCACGTCTGGAGGAAACCTGGCACCATCCCTACTGGGAAGCGAGGTGGTGGCAGCATCATGCTGTTGGGATGTTTTTCAGCTGCAGGGACTGGGAGACTAGTCAGGATTGAGGGAAAGATGAACGGAGCAAAGTACAGAGAGATCCTTGATGAAAACCTTCAACAGAGCGCTCAGGACCTCAGATTGGGGTGAATGTTCACCTTCCATTAGGACAATGGCCCTAAGCACACAGCCAAGACAACGCAGGAGTGGCTTCGGAACTACTCTCTGAATGTCCTTGAGTGGCCCAGCCAGAGCCCGGACTTGAACCCGATCGAATATCTCTGGAGAGACCTGAAAATAGCTGTGCATCAACGCTCCCCATCCAACCTTATAGATCAAAAGAGGTTCTGCAGAGAAAAATGGGAGAAACCCCCCAAATACAGGTGTGCCTAGCTTGTAGTGTCATACCCAAAAAGACTCAAGGCTGTATTCACTGCCAAAAGTGCTTCAACAAAATACTGAGTAAAGGGTCTAAATACTTATGTAATTGTGATATTTCAGTTGTTCTTCTTATATAAATGTGTAAACATTTGTAAAAAAAATCATGCTTTTTCTTTGTCATTATTGGGTATTGTGTCTAGATTGATAAGGGAACAAAAGACTGAATCACTTTTTTAATAAGGCTGTAAAGTAAAGGGTTCTGAATACTTTCCTGGCACTGAAGTAACCAGTGCAAATTATTAATAAAAGAAGAAGGAAAAGTCTCTTCTCACCTGGGAAGGAAGTATTCCACCAGCAGAGCCTCAGTTTAATAAACACTCTAATGAGAGTTAAACACTGTTGGGATACTGTGTGAGCAAAGCAAAATTGACCATCAACTCACTTGCAAACCACACTGTTAGATTCTGGTCCAACATTCTGGTTCTACCATCATAAGTCCATGGGAACTATGACAACTGCCCTTATGATGTCACATCAAGGTCAGGATCATAGAATTAGGTATGCGAAATGTAACAGAATCTCTATGGGCATATATACTGAACAAAAATATAAAAGCAACATGCAACAATTTAACAAGTTAGCGTTCATAGAAGGAAATCAGTCAGCTATATTTTTCATTCTTGCGTATGTCAGTCAATTATTAACATTAATATTAATACAGAGAAAGAAATACACATGAACATTTCCTTTGGAATAAAAACAACTATTTTATTCCATTTGATAAATGCTTGAAATTAAAATAATGTTTTTATTTGATGTACTTTTAACTGCTACAGTATATGTCACATACCCCAGCCCACTTTGCTGGGAGTTGGATATTAGTAGAAAATTGACTTGAAGAATGATTTAAATCCGCCTTTCTTTTTCTTGGGAACAAGACATGCCTGCCACCTCTCCTCCACCTCTATATTTTTCACCTCCTCCCTCTTCTTATCCTCCACACTCTTCCTCTTCTCCTCCTCCTTCCTCTCCTTCTCCCTCCTCTTCTCCTCCTCCCACTGCTTCTCCCACTCTGAGCCAGTGTCCTCATCTGAACTCACCAATATCACTGACTCTTTTCCTGGGGACTTGTTTGTTGTCCTCTTGACATCTTGATTTTTATCAAACATCTGTAAGCCCCTCTGGACAGCGCACTCCTTCCTCCTGTTCTCCTCCAACTCCATCAGTTGCTGTTGCTCCTGTGCCTCCTCCTCCTCCCTCAAATTACTGAAAATAACAGCCCACTGGTTATGCTGTTCTGCTTCCATTTTGGCTTCCTCAGCTCTCTTCCTTTCCTCCTCTTTAGTCTTCTTCAAGGATTCCTGCAGGACTTTCAGCCTCGCCTGCTACATCAAATTGACAGATTAATATCTTTCAAATTGACATGTTTGACTATTGGTCAAGAAGTGCAATTTATTTTTTATTATTTTACAACAAAATAGTAAAGTACTGAAATAGTTGTTTGGGGAAAGCCATACCTGCTCCAGCAGATTCTTCTCCTCCCCTTTCCACTTCTCCTCCTCTCTATTCCTCAGGCGCTCTTCTTCCAGCTCCTTCTTCTTCTTCTCCTCCTCCTTTCTCACCCTTTTCTCCTCCTTCATCCTCTCTTGCAGCTCTTTCTGTTTCTTCATCTTCAATTTCGCCAGCATAATCTCTTCATCCTCACTGTCCTCATCCCAGTCACTCAGTTCTGTCTCTTTTGTGGTCCACTCTTCCTGCTTCGTCTCTTTGGTCTCTTTCTCACTCGGTTCATCCTCACACTTTTGATTCTCCTCCTCTAACACTCGCTTCGTCTCCATCTTCCTCTTCTTCTCCATCTCTATTTCCCTCTCCTCCTCAAAGGCCTCCTTTTTCTCTACTCTCAAAGCCTTCTCCCACCTCCTTTCCTCATCTCTCTCTTTCTGTCTATCTTCAGACGTCTTTCTGTTGTCTTCTATCAAACTAGCTGCCTCACTTTCAATATTATTATCTTTCTCAGATTCTCTACTCTTCCTCTCCTCCTCTCTCTGTCCCTTCTTTTGGCCCTGACGGAATCTCTCACTCACACTCAGTATCTCGTCCTTCTTGTCCCCCTCCTCAATTTGACTCTTTTCTTCCTCTCTTTCAATGTCATTCTGTGTTTTCTCCTCATCTGCTTTCTGTGAAAGAGGAGAGGAAGAGACAGAGAGAAAGAAAGAGGACACATTGCAACTAATCAGTCATCAAACAACATTTTGAATTTTCATTTTTCACACTTGAGATGTACTAAACTCATATAGCACTTCCGCTATCTACAACAAACATAAAGACAGATAAGAGGATCCTATACAGTGTGTCCTGCTCATTGCTATCCCTTGGTAACCATGTATAGCTGTGTTTACATTTAGCCATCCATACAGACCCTATGGCCAAGCAGTAACTTTCAACTGTAAATGAGAGGCCTTTAACCTTACCACAGAGAGTTCCTGTCTTCCTTGATTGGAGCTCTGCTTAACACTTCTCTTCACTCCCTGGTTCTCGCTCTGAGTTTCCATTCTCAGTAGCTGGTCCACTGTCATGCTCTGAACTTCCCTATTTGGTCCCTGGTTCTGAGCTCTGCTCTGGACTTCCGCATTTGGTCCCTGGTTCTGAGCTCTGCACTGGATTTCCATATTTGGTGCATGGTTCTGAGCTCTGCTCTGGACATCCATATTTGTTCCCTGGTTCTGAGCCAAGCTCTGGACATCCACATATGGTACCTGGTACTGAGGCCTTATCTGGACTTCCATATTAGGTCCCTGGTTCTCAAGCTTGCTCTGAAACATCCTTAGTGAGTTTCTCCTCTTCCTGATCTGTTCAGCCTCGGACCTGAGAGTGAACACCTTCCTGTTCACAGACATCACTCTGTGGTCAACCTCCTTTCTCTTCTCCACTATCTCCCTCTCCCTCCTGCGCAACTCTCTCTCCCGCCTGTCCGCATCCTTTTTTTGCGAGGCCAGATGTGCCCGCTCTCTCATTCTCTCCTCATCCTCCCGTTTCTTTTCCTCCCTCTCCTTGTTTCTCACTAAGGTTTCTCTTTCTCTTTGCTCTTCGTGGGAGCGGATACGCTGCATTTCCACAATCATCTGATATCTTTTCTCCTCCTCCTTCCTCTTATCACGGCTATGACTTTTCTCCTTCCCTCTCCCCCCGTCTCCTTGGCAGCAGCTGCACCCCTCTTTCATCTCCTCCACCTCTTTCCCTCTCCTTGTGTCTGCCTCACATCCCTCAGTCTCCGCTGCTGTGGCCTTATTCTCTTCCCTCCTCTTTTTCATCCTGTTGTTTTCCATACTCCCCCTGCTCTCCCTAATGCCGGGCTTCCTCCTCTCCTCTCCATCCATATCTCTCTCCACTGGATCGTTGGTGTGGTCGTCCATCTCTCTGAGGTTCTCAATGACTCTTCTCCTCTGAGGAAGGTCCATAAGCAGCAGCTTGAACACCTTAATAATAATAATATTACAACTTTATTAGCAAAGCATTCAAACATTACATTCAACAAGTGAACAAAAACAAAATCCTGGTTTTAACATGTAGCAACAACATGAAAGACAACATTTCTAAATACATATGCACTTCTAATACTCTGGCACAGTGTTTTTAGTTTCAGGAATGAGTTGGCACCTTGAGATAAAGACATATTACTATTTAGTGGATCTATTCATGAGTAACATGACAACAAAGAAGATGAATTGTAGCTAAATTGCAAATGCCTTGTTCCTCTGAGCTTTCTCTCTCAGTCTCCACTCCTGCTGTATCTCAACGATCCAGCTCTCCACCTCCCTCTTCAAGTTGCTGAACTTCTTCTCCATCCATCTCCTCTCCTCACGGATCTTCTCCTGGAGACGGGAGTCAAAGAAGTCCTGCCATGACTCCTCCTCCTTCTCAGTCAGGAACTTCATCACTCTTTCCTGTGGAGAGAACCAGTGAGTAAGGAAGGTAGCAAAGATACAGTGCCTTCGGGAAAGTATTCAGACCCCTTGACTTTTTACATATTTTCTTACGTTACAGCCTTATTCTAAAATGGATTAAATAAAAACAATTCCTCAGCAATCTACACACAATACCCCATAATGACAAAGCAAAAACAGGTTTTATACATTTTAGCAAATGTATAAAAATAAAAAACCAGAAATACCTTATTTTCATAAGTATTCAGGCCCGTTGCTATGAGACTCGAAGTTGAGCTCCTGTTTCCTTTGATCATCCTAGAGATGTTTCTACAACTTGATGGGAGTCCACCTGAGGTAATTTCAATTGATTGGACATGATTTGGAAAGGCACACACCTGTCTATATAAGGTCTGACAGTTGACAGTACATGTCAGAGCAAAACCCAAGCCATGAGTTTGAAGGAATTGTCCGTAGAGCTCCGAGACAGGATTGTGTTAAGGCACAGACCCTGGGGAAGGGTAGCAAAACATTTCTGCATTATTGAAGGTCCCCATAAACACAGTGGCCTCCATCATTCTTAAATGGTAGAAGTTTGGAACCGTCCAAGACTCTTCCTAGAGCTGGCCAGGGGAGAAGAGCCTTGGTCAGGGAGGTGACTCACTCTGACAGAGCCCTAGAGTTTCTCTGTGGAGATGGGAGAACCTTCCAGAAGGTCAACCATCTCTGCAGCACTCCACCAATCAGGCCTTCATGGTAGAGTGTATTTTATAAATGTTTATGTAACCTTTATTTAACTAGGCAAGTCAGTTAAGAACAAATTCTTATTTACAATGACATCCTAACTACAGGGTCATCCATTGTAGTACAGAACCCCTGGAGCAAATTAGGGTTAAGTGCCTTGCTCAAGGACACATCGACATGTTTTTCACCTTGTCGGCTCGGGTATTCGAACCAGCAACCTTTCGGTTACTGGCCCAACGTTCTAACCGCTAGGCTACCTGCCGCCCAAAGTGGCCAGATGGAAGCCACTCCTCAGTAAAAGGCATATGACAGCACTCTTGGAATTTGCCAAAAGGCACCTAAAGACTCTCAGACCATGAGAAACCAGATTCTCTGGTCTGATGAAACCAATATTGAACTCTTTGGCTTGAATGCAAATTGTCACGTCTGTAGGAAACCTGGCACCATCCCTACTGGGAAGCGAGGTGGTGGCAGCAGCATGCTGTTGGGATGTTTTTCAGCTGCAGGGACTGGGAGACTAGTCAGGATCGAGGGAAAGATGGATGGAGCAAAGTACAGAGAGATCCTTGATGAAAACCTTCAACAGAGCGCTCAGGACCTCAGATTGGGGTGAATGTTCACCTTCCATTATGACAATGGCCCTAAGCACACAGCCAAGACAACGCAGGAGTGGCTTCGGAACTACTCTCTGAATGTCCTTGAGTGGCCCAGCCAGAGCCCGGACTTGAACCCGATCGAACATCTCTGGAGAGACCTGAAAATAGCTGTGCATCAACGCTCCCCATCCAACCTTATAGATCAAAAGAGGTTCTGCAGAGAAAAATGGGAGAAACCCCCAAATACAGGTGTGCCTAGCTTGTAGTGTCATACCCAAAAAGACTCAAGGCTGTATTCACTGCCAAAGGTGCTTCAACAAAATACTGAGTAAAGGGTCTAAATACTTATGTAATTGTGATATTTCAGTTGTTCTTCTTATATAAATGTGTAAACATTTGTAAAAAAAAATCATGCTTTTTCTTTGTCATTATGGGGTATTGTGTCTAGATTGATAAGGGAACAAAATATTGAATGACTTTTTTAATCAGGCTGTAAAGTAAAGGGTTCTGAATACTTTCCTGGCACTGAAGTAACCAGTGCAAATTATTAATAAAAGAAGAAGGAAAAGTCTCTTCTCACCTGGGAAGGAAGTATTCCACCAGCAGAGCCTCAGTTTAATAAACACTCTAATGAGAGTTAAACACTGTTAGGATACTGTGTGAGCAAAGCAAAATTGACCATCAACTCACTTGCAAACCACACTGTTAGATTCTGGTCCAACATTCTGGTTCTACCATCATAAATCCATGGGAACTATGACAACTGCCCTTATGATGTCACATCAAGGTCAGGATCATAGAATTAGGTATGCGAAATGTAACAGAATCTCTATGGGCATATATACTGAACAAAAATATAAAAGCAACATGCAACAATTTAACAAGTTAGCGTTCATAGAAGGAAATCAGTCAGCTATATTTTTCATTCTTGCGTATGTCAGTCAATTATTAACATTAATATTAATACAGAGAAAGAAATACACATGAACATTTCCTTTGGAATAAAAACAACTATTTTATTCCATTTGATAAATGCTTGAAATTAAAATAATGTTTTTATTTGATGTACTTTTAACTGCTACAGTATATGTCACATACCCCAGCCCACTTTGCTGGGAGTTGGATATTAGTAGAAAATTGACTTGAAGAATGATTTAAATCCGCCTTTCTTTTTCTTGGGAACAAGACATGCCTGCCACCTCTCCTCCACCTCTATATTTTTCACCTCCTCCCTCTTCTTATCCTCCACACTCTTCCTCTTCTCCTCCTCCTTCCTCTCCTTCTCCCTCCTCTTCTCCTCCTCCCACTGCTTCTCCCACTCTGAGCCAGTGTCCTCATCTGAACTCACCAATATCACTGACTCTTTTCCTGGGGACTTGTTTGTTGTCCTCTTGACATCTTGATTTTTATCAAACATCTGTAAGCCCCTCTGGACAGCGCACTCCTTCCTCCTGTTCTCCTCCAACTCCATCAGTTGCTGTTGCTCCTGTGCCTCCTCCTCCTCCCTCAAATTACTGAAAATAACAGCCCACTGGTTATGCTGTTCTGCTTCCATTTTGGCTTCCTCAGCTCTCTTCCTTTCCTCCTCTTTAGTCTTCTTCAAGGATTCCTGCAGGACTTTCAGCCTCGCCTGCTACATCAAATTGACAGATTAATATATTTGAAATTGACATGTTTGACTATTGGTCAAGAAGTGCAATTTATTTTTTATTATTTTACAACAAAATAGTAAAGTACTGAAATAGTAGTTTGGGGAAAGCCATACCTGCTCCAGCAGATTCTTCTCCTCCCCTTTCCACTTCTCCTCCTCTCTATTCCTCAGGCGCTCTTCTTCCAGCTCCTTCTTCTTCTTCTCCTCCTCCTCATTTCTCACCCTTTTCTCCTCCTTCATCCTCTCTTGCAGCTCTTTCTGTTTCTTCATCTTCAATTTCGCCAGCATAATCTCTTCATCCTCACTGTCCTCATCCCAGTCACTCAGTTCTGTCTCTTTTGTGGTCCACTCTTCCTGCTTCGTCTCTTTGGTCTCTTTCTCACTCGGTTCATCCTCACACTTTTGATTCTCCTCCTCTAACACTCGCTTCGCCTCCATCTTCCTCTTCTTCTCCATCTCTATTTCCCTCTCCTCCTCAAAGGCCTCCCTTTTCTCTACTCTCAAAGCCTTCTCCCACCTCCTTTCCTCATCTCTCTCTTTCTGTCTATCTTCAGACGTCTTTCTGTTGTCTTCTATCAAACTAGCTGCCTCACTTTCAATATTATTATCTTTCTCAGATTCTCTACTCTTCCTCTCCTCCTCTCTCTGTCCCTTCTTTTGGCCCTGACGGAATCTCTCACTCACACTCAGTATCTCGTCCTTCTTGTCCCCGTCCTCAATTTGACTCTTTTCTTCCTCTCTTTCAATGTCATTCTGTGTTTTCTCCTCATCTGCTTTCTGTGAAAGAGGAGAGGAAGAGACAGAAAGAAAGAAAGAGGACACATTGCAACTAATCAGTCATCAAACAACATTTTGAATTTTCATTTTTCACACTTGAGATGTACTAAACTCATATAGCACTTCCGCTATCTACAACAAACATAAAGACAGATAAGAGGATCCTATTCAGTGTGTCCTGCTCATTGCTATCCCTTGGTAACCATGTATAGCTGTGTTTACATTTAGCCATCCATACAGACCCTATGGCCAAGCAGTAACTTTCAACTGTAAATGAGAGGCCTTTAACCTTACCACAGAGAGTTCCTGTCTTCCTTGATTGGAGCTCTGATTAACACTTCTCTTCACTCCCTGGTTCTCGCTCTGAGTTTCCATTCTCAGTAGCTGGTCCTCTGTCATGCTCTGAACTTCCCTATTTGGTCCCTGGTTCTGAGCTCTGCTCTGGACTTCCGCATTTGGTCCCTGGTTCTGAGCTCTGCACTGGATTTCCATATTTGGTGCATGGTTCTGAGCTCTGCTCTGGACATCCATATTTGTTCCCTGGTTCTGAGCCAAGCTCTGGACATCCACATATGGTCCCTGGTACTGAGGCCTGCTCTGGACTTCCATATTAGGTCCCTGGTTCTCAAGCTTGCTCTGAAACATCCTTAGTGAGTTTCTCCTCTTCCTGATCTGTTCAGCCTCGGACCTGAGAGTGAACACCTTCCTGTTCACAGACATCACTCTGTGGTCAACCTCCTTTCTCTTCTCCACTATCTCCCTCTCCCTCCTGCGCAACTCTCTCTCCCGCCTGTCCGCATCCTTTTTTTGCGATGCCAGATGTGCCCGCTCTCTCATTCTCTCCTCATCCTCCCGTTTCTTTTCCTCCCTCTCCTTGTTTCTCACTAAGGTTTCTCTTTCTCTTTGCTCTTCGTGGGAGCGGATACGCTGCATTTCCACAATCATCTGGTATCTTTTCTCCTCCTCCTTCCTCTTATCACGGCTATGACTTTTCTCCTTACCTCTCCCCCCGTCTCCTTGGCAGCAGCTGCACCCCTCTTTCATCTCCTCCACCTCTTTCCCTCTCCTTGTGTCTGCCTCACATCCCTCAGTCTCCGCTGCTGTGGCCTTATTCTCTTCCCTCCTCTTTTTCATCCTGTTGTTTTCCATACTCCCCCTGCTCTCCCTAATGCCGGGCTTCCTCCTCTCCTCTCCATCCATCTCTCTCTCCACTGGATCGTTGGTGTTGTCGTCCATCTCTCTGAGGTTCTCAATGACTCTTCTCCTCTGAGGAAGGTCCATAAGCAGCAGCTTGAACACCTTAATAATAATAATATTACAACTTTATTAGCAAAGCATTCAAACATTACATTCAACAAGTGAACAAAAACAAAATCCTGGTTTTAACATGTAGCAACAACATGAAAGACAACATTTCTAAATGCATATGCACTTCTAATACTCTGGCACAGTGTTTTTAGTTTCAGGAATGAGTTGGCACCTTGAGATAAAGACATATTACTATTTAGTGGATCTATTCATGAGTAACATGACAACAAAGAAGATGAATTGTAGCTAAATTGCAAATGCCTTGTTCCTCTGAGCCTTCTCTCTCAGTCTCCACTCCTGCTGTATCTCAACGATCCAGCTCTCCACCTCCCTCTTCAAGTTGCTGAACTTCTTCTCCATCCATCTCCTCTCCTCACGGATCTTCTCCTGGAGACGGGAGTCAAAGAAGTCCTGCCATGACTCCTCCTCCTTCTCAGTCAGGAACTTCATCACTCTTTCCTGTGGAGAGAACCAGTGAGTAAGGAATGGAAGTAGGTAGCAAAGATACAGTGCCTTCTGGAAAGTATTCAGACCCCTTGACTTTTTACATATTTTCTTACGTTACAGCCTTATTCTAAAATGGATTAAATAAAAACATTTCCTCAGCAATCTACACTCAATACCCCATAATGACAAAGCAAAAACAGGTTTTATACATTTTAGCAAATGTATAAAAATAAAAAACCAGAAATACCTTATTTTCATAAGTATTCAGGCCCGTTGCTATGAGACTCGAAGTTGAGCTCCTGTTTCCTTTGATCATCCTAGAGATGTTTCTACAACTTGATGGGAGTCCACCTGAGGTAATTTCAATTGATTGGACATGATTTGGAAAGGCACACACCTGTCTATATAAGGTCTGACAGTTGACAGTACATGTCAGAGCAAAAACCAAGCCATGAGTTTGAAGGAATTGTCCGTAGAGCTCCGAGACAGGATTGTGTTAAGGCACAGACCCTGGGGAAGGGTAGCAAAACATTTCTGCATTATTGAAGGTCCCCATAAACACAGTGGCCTCCATCATTCTTAAATGGTAGAAGTTTGGAACCGTCCAAGACTCTTCCTAGAGCTGGCCAGGGGAGAAGAGCCTTGGTCAGGGAGGTGACTCACTCTGACAGAGCCCTAGAGTTTCTCTGTGGAGATGGGAGAACCTTCCAGAAGGTCAACCATATCTGCAGCACTCCACCAATCGGGCCTTCTTGGTAGAGTGTATTTTATAAATGTTTATGTAACCTTTATTTAACTAGGCAAGTCAGTTAAGAACAAATTCTTATTTACAATGACATCCTAACTACAGGGTCATCCATTGTAGTACAGAACCCCTGGAGCAAATTAGGGTTAAGTGCCTTGCTCAAGGACACATCGACATGTTTTTCACCTTGTCGGCTCGGGAATTCGAACCAGCAACCTTTCGGTTACTGGCCCAACATTCTAACCCCTAGGCTACCTGCCGCCCAAAGTGGCCAGATGGAAGCCACTCCTCAGTAAAAGGCATATGACAGCACTCTTGGAGTTTGCCAAAAGGCACCTAAAGACTCTCAGACCATGAGAAACAAGATTCTCTGGTCTGATGAAACCAATATTGAACTCTTTGGCTTGAATGCAAATTGTCACGTCTGGAGGAAACCTGGCACCATCCCTACTGGGAAGCGAGGTGGTGGCAGCATCATGCTGTTGGGATGTTTTTCAGCTGCAGGGACTGGGAGACTAGTCAGGATTGAGGGAAAGATGAACGGAGCAAAGTACAGAGAGATCCTTGATGAAAACCTTCAACAGAGCGCTCAGGACCTCAGATTGGGGTGAATGTTCACCTTCCATTAGGACAATGGCCCTAAGCACACAGCCAAGACAACGCAGGAGTGGCTTCGGAACTACTCTCTGAATGTCCTTGAGTGGCCCAGCCAGAGCCCGGACTTGAACCCGATCGAATATCTCTGGAGAGACCTGAAAATAGCTGTGCATCAACGCTCCCCATCCAACCTTATAGATCAAAAGAGGTTCTGCAGAGAAAAATGGGAGAAACCCCCCAAATACAGGTGTGCCTAGCTTGTAGTGTCATACCCAAAAAGACTCAAGGCTGTATTCACTGCCAAAGGTGCTTCAACAAAATACTGAGTAAAGGGTCTAAATACTTATGTAATTGTGATATTTCAGTTGTTCTTCTTATATAAATGTGTAAACATTTGTAAAAAAAATCATGCTTTTTCTTTGTCATTATGGGGTATTGTGTCTAGATTGATAAGGGAACAAAAGACTGAATCACTTTTTTAATAAGGCTGTAAAGTAAAGGGTTCTGAATACTTTCCTGGCACTGAAGTAACCAGTGCAAATTATTAATAAAAGAAGAAGGAAAAGTCTCTTCTCACCTGGGAAGGAAGTATTCCACCAGCAGAGCCTCAGTTTAATAAACACTCTAATGAGAGTTAAACACTGTTGGGATACTGTGTGAGCAAAGCAAAATTGACCATCAACTCACTTGCAAACCACACTGTTAGATTCTGGTCCAACATTCTGGTTCTACCATCATAAATCCATGGGAACTATGACAACTGCCCTTATGATGTCACATCAAGGTCAGGATCATAGAATTAGGTATGCGTAATGTAACAGAATCTCTATGGGCATATATACTGAACAAAAATATAAAAGCAACATGCAACAATTTAACAAGTTAGCGTTCATAGAAGGAAATCAGTCAGCTATATTTTTCATTCTTGCGTATGTCAGTCAATTATTAACATTAATATTAATACAGAGAAAGAAATACACATGAACATTTCCTTTGGAATAAAAACAACTATTTTATTCCATTTGATAAATGCTTGAAATTAAAATAATGTTTTTATTTGATGTACTTTTAACTGCTACAGTATATGTCACATACCCCAGCCCACTTTGCTGGGAGTTGGATATTAGTAGAAAATTGACTTGAAGAATGATTTAAATCCGCCTTTCTTTTTCTTGGGAACAAGACATGCCTGCCACCTCTCCTCCACCTCTATATTTTTCACCTCCTCCCTCTTCTTATCCTCCACACTCTTCCTCTTCTCCTCCTCCTTCCTCTCCTTCTCCCTCCTCTTCTCCTCCTCCCACTGCTTCTCCCACTCTGAGCCAGTGTCCTCATCTGAACTCACCAATATCACTGACTCTTTTCCTGGGGACTTGTTTGTTGTCCTCTTGACATCTTGATTTTTATCAAACATCTGTAAGCCCCTCTGGACAGCGCACTCCTTCCTCCTGTTCTCCTCCAACTCCATCAGTTGCTGTTGCTCCTGTGCCTCCTCCTCCTCCCTCAAATTACTGAAAATAACAGCCCACTGGTTATGCTGTTCTGCTTCCATTTTGGCTTCCTCAGCTCTCTTCCTTTCCTCCTCTTTAGTCTTCTTCAAGGATTCCTGCAGGACTTTCAGCCTCGCCTGCTACATCAAATTGACAGATTAATATCTTTCAAATTGACATGTTTGACTATTGGTCAAGAAGTGCAATTTATTTTTTATTATTTTACAACAAAATAGTAAAGTACTGAAATAGTTGTTTGGGGAAAGCCATACCTGCTCCAGCAGATTCTTCTCCTCCCCTTTCCACTTCTCCTCCTCTCTATTCCTCAGGCGCTCTTCTTCCAGCTCCTTCTTCTTCTTCTCCTCCTCCTTTCTCACCCTTTTCTCCTCCTTCATCCTCTCTTGCAGCTCTTTCTGTTTCTTCATCTTCAATTTCGCCAGCATAATCTCTTCATCCTCACTGTCCTCATCCCAGTCACTCAGTTCTGTCTCTTTTGTGGTCCACTCTTCCTGCTTCGTCTCTTTGGTCTCTTTCTCACTCGGTTCATCCTCACACTTTTGATTCTCCTCCTCTAACACTCGCTTCGCCTCCATCTTCCTCTTCTTCTCCATCTCTATTTCCCTCTCCTCCTCAAAGGCCTCCTTTTTCTCTACTCTCAAAGCCTTCTCCCACCTCCTTTCCTCATCTCTCTCTTTCTGTCTATCTTCATACGTCTTTCTGTTGTCTTCTATCAAACTAGCTGCCTCACTTTCAATATTATTATCTTTCTCAGATTCTCTACTCTTCCTCTCCTCCTCTCTCTGTCCCTTCTTTTGGCCCTGACGGAATCTCTCACTCACACTCAGTATCTCGTCCTTCTTGTCCCCCTCCTCAATTTGACTCTTTTCTTCCTCTCTTTCAATGTCATTCTGTGTTTTCTCCTCATCTGCTTTCTGTGAAAGAGGAGAGGAAGAGACAGAGAGAAAGAAAGAGGACACATTGCAACTAATCAGTCATCAAACAACATTTTGAATTTTCATTTTTCACACTTGAGATGTACTAAACTCATATAGCACTTCCGCTATCTACAACAAACATAAAGACAGATAAGAGGATCCTATTCAGTGTGTCCTGCTCATTGCTATCCCTTGGTAACCATGTATAGCTGTGTTTACATTTAGCCATCCATACAGACCCTATGGCCAAGCAGTAACTTTCAACTGTAAATGAGAGGCCTTTAACCTTACCACAGAGAGTTCCTGTCTTCCTTGATTGGAGCTCTGATTAACACTTCTCTTCACTCCCTGGTTCTCGCTCTGAGTTTCCATTCTCAGTAGCTGGTCCTCTGTCATGCTCTGAACTTCCCTATTTGGTCCCTGGTTCTGAGCTCTGCTCTGGACGTCCGCATTTGGTCCCTGGTTCTGAGCTCTGCACTGGATTTCCATATTTGGTGCATGGTTCTGAGCTCTGCTCTGGACATCCATATTTGTTCCCTGGTTCTGAGCCAAGCTCTGGACATCCACATATGGTCCCTGGTACTGAGGCCTGCTCTGGACTTCCATATTAGGTCCCTGGTTCTCAAGCTTGCTCTGAAACATCCTTAGTGAGTTTCTCCTCTTCCTGATCTGTTCAGCCTCGGACCTGAGAGTGAACACCTTCCTGTTCACAGACATCACTCTGTGGTCAACCTCCTTTCTCTTCTCCACTATCTCCCTCTCCCTCCTGCGCAACTCTCTCTCCCGCCTGTCCGCATCCTTTTTTTGCGATGCCAGATGTGCCCGCTCTCTCATTCTCTCCTCATCCTCCCGTTTCTTTTCCTCCCTCTCCTTGTTTCTCACTAAGGTTTCTCTTTCTCTTTGCTCTTCGTGGGAGCGGATACGCTGCATTTCCACAATCATCTGGTATCTTTTCTCCTCCTCCTTCCTCTTATCACGGCTATGACTTTTCTCCTTACCTCTCCCCCCGTCTCCTTGGCAGCAGCTGCACCCCTCTTTCATCTCCTCCACCTCTTTCCCTCTCCTTGTGTCTGCCTCACATCCCTCAGTCTCCGCTGCTGTGGCCTTATTCTCTTCCCTCCTCTTTTTCATCCTGTTGTTTTCCATACTCCCCCTGCTCTCCCTAATGCCGGGCTTCCTCCTCTCCTCTCCATCCATCTCTCTCTCCACTGGATCGTTGGTGTTGTCGTCCATCTCTCTGAGGTTCTCAATGACTCTTCTCCTCTGAGGAAGGTCCATAAGCAGCAGCTTGAACACCTTAATAATAATAATATTACAACTTTATTAGCAAAGCATTCAAACATTACATTCAACAAGTGAACAAAAACAAAATCCTGGTTTTAACATGTAGCAACAACATGAAAGACAACATTTCTAAATGCATATGCACTTCTAATACTCTGGCACAGTGTTTTTAGTTTCAGGAATGAGTTGGCACCTTGAGATAAAGACATATTACTATTTAGTGGATCTATTCATGAGTAACATGACAACAAAGAAGATGAATTGTAGCTAAATTGCAAATGCCTTGTTCCTCTGAGCCTTCTCTCTCAGTCTCCACTCCTGCTGTATCTCAACGATCCAGCTCTCCACCTCCCTCTTCAAGTTGCTGAACTTCTTCTCCATCCATCTCCTCTCCTCACGGATCTTCTCCTGGAGACGGGAGTCAAAGAAGTCCTGCCATGACTCCTCCTCCTTCTCAGTCAGGAACTTCATCACTCTTTCCTGTGGAGAGAACCAGTGAGTAAGGAATGGAAGTAGGTAGCAAAGATACAGTGCCTTCTGGAAAGTATTCAGACCCCTTGACTTTTTACATATTTTCTTACGTTACAGCCTTATTCTAAAATGGATTAAATAAAAACATTTCCTCAGCAATCTACACTCAATACCCCATAATGACAAAGCAAAAACAGGTTTTATACATTTTAGCAAATGTATAAAAATAAAAAACCAGAAATACCTTATTTTCATAAGTATTCAGGCCCGTTGCTATGAGACTCGAAGTTGAGCTCCTGTTTCCTTTGATCATCCTAGAGATGTTTCTACAACTTGATGGGAGTCCACCTGAGGTAATTTCAATTGATTGGACATGATTTGGAAAGGCACACACCTGTCTATATAAGGTCTGACAGTTGACAGTACATGTCAGAGCAAAAACCAAGCCATGAGTTTGAAGGAATTGTCCGTAGAGCTCCGAGACAGGATTGTGTTAAGGCACAGACCCTGGGGAAGGGTAGCAAAACATTTCTGCATTATTGAAGGTCCCCATAAACACAGTGGCCTCCATCATTCTTAAATGGTAGAAGTTTGGAACCGTCCAAGACTCTTCCTAGAGCTGGCCAGGGGAGAAGAGCCTTGGTCAGGGAGGTGACTCACTCTGACAGAGCCCTAGAGTTTCTCTGTGGAGATGGGAGAACCTTCCAGAAGGTCAACCATATCTGCAGCACTCCACCAATCGGGCCTTCTTGGTAGAGTGTATTTTATAAATGTTTATGTAACCTTTATTTAACTAGGCAAGTCAGTTAAGAACAAATTCTTATTTACAATGACATCCTAACTACAGGGTCATCCATTGTAGTACAGAACCCCTGGAGCAAATTAGGGTTAAGTGCCTTGCTCAAGGACACATCGACATGTTTTTCACCTTGTCGGCTCGGGAATTCGAACCAGCAACCTTTCGGTTACTGGCCCAACATTCTAACCCCTAGGCTACCTGCCGCCCAAAGTGGCCAGATGGAAGCCACTCCTCAGTAAAAGGCATATGACAGCACTCTTGGAGTTTGCCAAAAGGCACCTAAAGACTCTCAGACCATGAGAAACAAGATTCTCTGGTCTGATGAAACCAATATTGAACTCTTTGGCTTGAATGCAAATTGTCACGTCTGGAGGAAACCTGGCACCATCCCTACTGGGAAGCGAGGTGGTGGCAGCATCATGCTGTTGGGATGTTTTTCAGCTGCAGGGACTGGGAGACTAGTCAGGATTGAGGGAAAGATGAACGGAGCAAAGTACAGAGAGATCCTTGATGAAAACCTTCAACAGAGCGCTCAGGACCTCAGATTGGGGTGAATGTTCACCTTCCATTAGGACAATGGCCCTAAGCACACAGCCAAGACAACGCAGGAGTGGCTTCGGAACTACTCTCTGAATGTCCTTGAGTGGCCCAGCCAGAGCCCGGACTTGAACCCGATCGAATATCTCTGGAGAGACCTGAAAATAGCTGTGCATCAACGCTCCCCATCCAACCTTATAGATCAAAAGAGGTTCTGCAGAGAAAAATGGGAGAAACCCCCCAAATACAGGTGTGCCTAGCTTGTAGTGTCATACCCAAAAAGACTCAAGGCTGTATTCACTGCCAAAGGTGCTTCAACAAAATACTGAGTAAAGGGTCTAAATACTTATGTAATTGTGATATTTCAGTTGTTCTTCTTATATAAATGTGTAAACATTTGTAAAAAAAATCATGCTTTTTCTTTGTCATTATGGGGTATTGTGTCTAGATTGATAAGGGAACAAAAGACTGAATCACTTTTTTAATAAGGCTGTAAAGTAAAGGGTTCTGAATACTTTCCTGGCACTGAAGTAACCAGTGCAAATTATTAATAAAAGAAGAAGGAAAAGTCTCTTCTCACCTGGGAAGGAAGTATTCCACCAGCAGAGCCTCAGTTTAATAAACACTCTAATGAGAGTTAAACACTGTTGGGATACTGTGTGAGCAAAGCAAAATTGACCATCAACTCACTTGCAAACCACACTGTTAGATTCTGGTCCAACATTCTGGTTCTACCATCATAAATCCATGGGAACTATGACAACTGCCCTTATGATGTCACATCAAGGTCAGGATCATAGAATTAGGTATGCGTAATGTAACAGAATCTCTATGGGCATATATACTGAACAAAAATATAAAAGCAACATGCAACAATTTAACAAGTTAGCGTTCATAGAAGGAAATCAGTCAGCTATATTTTTCATTCTTGCGTATGTCAGTCAATTATTAACATTAATATTAATACAGAGAAAGAAATACACATGAACATTTCCTTTGGAATAAAAACAACTATTTTATTCCATTTGATAAATGCTTGAAATTAAAATAATGTTTTTATTTGATGTACTTTTAACTGCTACAGTATATGTCACATACCCCAGCCCACTTTGCTGGGAGTTGGATATTAGTAGAAAATTGACTTGAAGAATGATTTAAATCCGCCTTTCTTTTTCTTGGGAACAAGACATGCCTGCCACCTCTCCTCCACCTCTATATTTTTCACCTCCTCCCTCTTCTTATCCTCCACACTCTTCCTCTTCTCCTCCTCCTTCCTCTCCTTCTCCCTCCTCTTCTCCTCCTCCCACTGCTTCTCCCACTCTGAGCCAGTGTCCTCATCTGAACTCACCAATATCACTGACTCTTTTCCTGGGGACTTGTTTGTTGTCCTCTTGACATCTTGATTTTTATCAAACATCTGTAAGCCCCTCTGGACAGCGCACTCCTTCCTCCTGTTCTCCTCCAACTCCATCAGTTGCTGTTGCTCCTGTGCCTCCTCCTCCTCCCTCAAATTACTGAAAATAACAGCCCACTGGTTATGCTGTTCTGCTTCCATTTTGGCTTCCTCAGCTCTCTTCCTTTCCTCCTCTTTAGTCTTCTTCAAGGATTCCTGCAGGACTTTCAGCCTCGCCTGCTACATCAAATTGACAGATTAATATATTTGAAATTGACATGTTTGACTATTGGTCAAGAAGTGCAATTTATTTTTTATTATTTTACAACAAAATAGTAAAGTACTGAAATAGTAGTTTGGGGAAAGCCATACCTGCTCCAGCAGATTCTTCTCCTCCCCTTTCCACTTCTCCTCCTCTCTATTCCTCAGGCGCTCTTCTTCCAGCTCCTTCTTCTTCTTCTCCTCCTCCTCATTTCTCACCCTTTTCTCCTCCTTCATCCTCTCTTGCAGCTCTTTCTGTTTCTTCATCTTCAATTTCGCCAGCATAATCTCTTCATCCTCACTGTCCTCATCCCAGTCACTCAGTTCTGTCTCTTTTGTGGTCCACTCTTCCTGCTTCGTCTCTTTGGTCTCTTTCTCACTCGGTTCATCCTCACACTTTTGATTCTCCTCCTCTAACACTCGCTTCGCCTCCATCTTCCTCTTCTTCTCCATCTCTATTTCCCTCTCCTCCTCAAAGGCCTCCCTTTTCTCTACTCTCAAAGCCTTCTCCCACCTCCTTTCCTCATCTCTCTCTTTCTGTCTATCTTCAGACGTCTTTCTGTTGTCTTCTATCAAACTAGCTGCCTCACTTTCAATATTATTATCTTTCTCAGATTCTCTACTCTTCCTCTCCTCCTCTCTCTGTCCCTTCTTTTGGCCCTGACGGAATCTCTCACTCACACTCAGTATCTCGTCCTTCTTGTCCCCGTCCTCAATTTGACTCTTTTCTTCCTCTCTTTCAATGTCATTCTGTGTTTTCTCCTCATCTGCTTTCTGTGAAAGAGGAGAGGAAGAGACAGAAAGAAAGAAAGAGGACACATTGCAACTAATCAGTCATCAAACAACATTTTGAATTTTCATTTTTCACACTTGAGATGTACTAAACTCATATAGCACTTCCGCTATCTACAACAAACATAAAGACAGATAAGAGGATCCTATTCAGTGTGTCCTGCTCATTGCTATCCCTTGGTAACCATGTATAGCTGTGTTTACATTTAGCCATCCATACAGACCCTATGGCCAAGCAGTAACTTTCAACTGTAAATGAGAGGCCTTTAACCTTACCACAGAGAGTTCCTGTCTTCCTTGATTGGAGCTCTGATTAACACTTCTCTTCACTCCCTGGTTCTCGCTCTGAGTTTCCATTCTCAGTAGCTGGTCCTCTGTCATGCTCTGAACTTCCCTATTTGGTCCCTGGTTCTGAGCTCTGCTCTGGACGTCCGCATTTGGTCCCTGGTTCTGAGCTCTGCACTGGATTTCCATATTTGGTGCATGGTTCTGAGCTCTGCTCTGGACATCCATATTTGTTCCCTGGTTCTGAGCCAAGCTCTGGACATCCACATATGGTCCCTGGTACTGAGGCCTGCTCTGGACTTCCATATTAGGTCCCTGGTTCTCAAGCTTGCTCTGAAACATCCTTAGTGAGTTTCTCCTCTTCCTGATCTGTTCAGCCTCGGACCTGAGAGTGAACACCTTCCTGTTCACAGACATCACTCTGTGGTCAACCTCCTTTCTCTTCTCCACTATCTCCCTCTCCCTCCTGCGCAACTCTCTCTCCCGCCTGTCCGCATCCTTTTTTTGCGATGCCAGATGTGCCCGCTCTCTCATTCTCTCCTCATCCTCCCGTTTCTTTTCCTCCCTCTCCTTGTTTCTCACTAAGGTTTCTCTTTCTCTTTGCTCTTCGTGGGAGCGGATACGCTGCATTTCCACAATCATCTGGTATCTTTTCTCCTCCTCCTTCCTCTTATCACGGCTATGACTTTTCTCCTTACCTCTCCCCCCGTCTCCTTGGCAGCAGCTGCACCCCTCTTTCATCTCCTCCACCTCTTTCCCTCTCCTTGTGTCTGCCTCACATCCCTCAGTCTCCGCTGCTGTGGCCTTATTCTCTTCCCTCCTCTTTTTCATCCTGTTGTTTTCCATACTCCCCCTGCTCTCCCTAATGCCGGGCTTCCTCCTCTCCTCTCCATCCATCTCTCTCTCCACTGGATCGTTGGTGTTGTCGTCCATCTCTCTGAGGTTCTCAATGACTCTTCTCCTCTGAGGAAGGTCCATAAGCAGCAGCTTGAACACCTTAATAATAATAATATTACAACTTTATTAGCAAAGCATTCAAACATTACATTCAACAAGTGAACAAAAACAAAATCCTGGTTTTAACATGTAGCAACAACATGAAAGACAACATTTCTAAATGCATATGCACTTCTAATACTCTGGCACAGTGTTTTTAGTTTCAGGAATGAGTTGGCACCTTGAGATAAAGACATATTACTATTTAGTGGATCTATTCATGAGTAACATGACAACAAAGAAGATGAATTGTAGCTAAATTGCAAATGCCTTGTTCCTCTGAGCCTTCTCTCTCAGTCTCCACTCCTGCTGTATCTCAACGATCCAGCTCTCCACCTCCCTCTTCAAGTTGCTGAACTTCTTCTCCATCCATCTCCTCTCCTCACGGATCTTCTCCTGGAGACGGGAGTCAAAGAAGTCCTGCCATGACTCCTCCTCCTTCTCAGTCAGGAACTTCATCACTCTTTCCTGTGGAGAGAACCAGTGAGTAAGGAATGGAAGTAGGTAGCAAAGATACAGTGCCTTCTGGAAAGTATTCAGACCCCTTGACTTTTTACATATTTTCTTACGTTACAGCCTTATTCTAAAATGGATTAAATAAAAACATTTCCTCAGCAATCTACACTCAATACCCCATAATGACAAAGCAAAAACAGGTTTTATACATTTTAGCAAATGTATAAAAATAAAAAACCAGAAATACCTTATTTTCATAAGTATTCAGGCCCGTTGCTATGAGACTCGAAGTTGAGCTCCTGTTTCCTTTGATCATCCTAGAGATGTTTCTACAACTTGATGGGAGTCCACCTGAGGTAATTTCAATTGATTGGACATGATTTGGAAAGGCACACACCTGTCTATATAAGGTCTGACAGTTGACAGTACATGTCAGAGCAAAAACCAAGCCATGAGTTTGAAGGAATTGTCCGTAGAGCTCCGAGACAGGATTGTGTTAAGGCACAGACCCTGGGGAAGGGTAGCAAAACATTTCTGCATTATTGAAGGTCCCCATAAACACAGTGGCCTCCATCATTCTTAAATGGTAGAAGTTTGGAACCGTCCAAGACTCTTCCTAGAGCTGGCCAGGGGAGAAGAGCCTTGGTCAGGGAGGTGACTCACTCTGACAGAGCCCTAGAGTTTCTCTGTGGAGATGGGAGAACCTTCCAGAAGGTCAACCATATCTGCAGCACTCCACCAATCGGGCCTTCTTGGTAGAGTGTATTTTATAAATGTTTATGTAACCTTTATTTAACTAGGCAAGTCAGTTAAGAACAAATTCTTATTTACAATGACATCCTAACTACAGGGTCATCCATTGTAGTACAGAACCCCTGGAGCAAATTAGGGTTAAGTGCCTTGCTCAAGGACACATCGACATGTTTTTCACCTTGTCGGCTCGGGAATTCGAACCAGCAACCTTTCGGTTACTGGCCCAACATTCTAACCCCTAGGCTACCTGCCGCCCAAAGTGGCCAGATGGAAGCCACTCCTCAGTAAAAGGCATATGACAGCACTCTTGGAGTTTGCCAAAAGGCACCTAAAGACTCTCAGACCATGAGAAACAAGATTCTCTGGTCTGATGAAACCAATATTGAACTCTTTGGCTTGAATGCAAATTGTCACGTCTGGAGGAAACCTGGCACCATCCCTACTGGGAAGCGAGGTGGTGGCAGCATCATGCTGTTGGGATGTTTTTCAGCTGCAGGGACTGGGAGACTAGTCAGGATTGAGGGAAAGATGAACGGAGCAAAGTACAGAGAGATCCTTGATGAAAACCTTCAACAGAGCGCTCAGGACCTCAGATTGGGGTGAATGTTCACCTTCCATTAGGACAATGGCCCTAAGCACACAGCCAAGACAACGCAGGAGTGGCTTCGGAACTACTCTCTGAATGTCCTTGAGTGGCCCAGCCAGAGCCCGGACTTGAACCCGATCGAATATCTCTGGAGAGACCTGAAAATAGCTGTGCATCAACGCTCCCCATCCAACCTTATAGATCAAAAGAGGTTCTGCAGAGAAAAATGGGAGAAACCCCCCAAATACAGGTGTGCCTAGCTTGTAGTGTCATACCCAAAAAGACTCAAGGCTGTATTCACTGCCAAAGGTGCTTCAACAAAATACTGAGTAAAGGGTCTAAATACTTATGTAATTGTGATATTTCAGTTGTTCTTCTTATATAAATGTGTAAACATTTGTAAAAAAAATCATGCTTTTTCTTTGTCATTATGGGGTATTGTGTCTAGATTGATAAGGGAACAAAAGACTGAATCACTTTTTTAATAAGGCTGTAAAGTAAAGGGTTCTGAATACTTTCCTGGCACTGAAGTAACCAGTGCAAATTATTAATAAAAGAAGAAGGAAAAGTCTCTTCTCACCTGGGAAGGAAGTATTCCACCAGCAGAGCCTCAGTTTAATAAACACTCTAATGAGAGTTAAACACTGTTGGGATACTGTGTGAGCAAAGCAAAATTGACCATCAACTCACTTGCAAACCACACTGTTAGATTCTGGTCCAACATTCTGGTTCTACCATCATAAATCCATGGGAACTATGACAACTGCCCTTATGATGTCACATCAAGGTCAGGATCATAGAATTAGGTATGCGTAATGTAACAGAATCTCTATGGGCATATATACTGAACAAAAATATAAAAGCAACATGCAACAATTTAACAAGTTAGCGTTCATAGAAGGAAATCAGTCAGCTATATTTTTCATTCTTGCGTATGTCAGTCAATTATTAACATTAATATTAATACAGAGAAAGAAATACACATGAACATTTCCTTTGGAATAAAAACAACTATTTTATTCCATTTGATAAATGCTTGAAATTAAAATAATGTTTTTATTTGATGTACTTTTAACTGCTACAGTATATGTCACATACCCCAGCCCACTTTGCTGGGAGTTGGATATTAGTAGAAAATTGACTTGAAGAATGATTTAAATCCGCCTTTCTTTTTCTTGGGAACAAGACATGCCTGCCACCTCTCCTCCACCTCTATATTTTTCACCTCCTCCCTCTTCTTATCCTCCACACTCTTCCTCTTCTCCTCCTCCTTCCTCTCCTTCTCCCTCCTCTTCTCCTCCTCCCACTGCTTCTCCCACTCTGAGCCAGTGTCCTCATCTGAACTCACCAATATCACTGACTCTTTTCCTGGGGACTTGTTTGTTGTCCTCTTGACATCTTGATTTTTATCAAACATCTGTAAGCCCCTCTGGACAGCGCACTCCTTCCTCCTGTTCTCCTCCAACTCCATCAGTTGCTGTTGCTCCTGTGCCTCCTCCTCCTCCCTCAAATTACTGAAAATAACAGCCCACTGGTTATGCTGTTCTGCTTCCATTTTGGCTTCCTCAGCTCTCTTCCTTTCCTCCTCTTTAGTCTTCTTCAAGGATTCCTGCAGGACTTTCAGCCTCGCCTGCTACATCAAATTGACAGATTAATATATTTGAAATTGACATGTTTGACTATTGGTCAAGAAGTGCAATTTATTTTTTATTATTTTACAACAAAATAGTAAAGTACTGAAATAGTAGTTTGGGGAAAGCCATACCTGCTCCAGCAGATTCTTCTCCTCCCCTTTCCACTTCTCCTCCTCTCTATTCCTCAGGCGCTCTTCTTCCAGCTCCTTCTTCTTCTTCTCCTCCTCCTCATTTCTCACCCTTTTCTCCTCCTTCATCCTCTCTTGCAGCTCTTTCTGTTTCTTCATCTTCAATTTCGCCAGCATAATCTCTTCATCCTCACTGTCCTCATCCCAGTCACTCAGTTCTGTCTCTTTTGTGGTCCACTCTTCCTGCTTCGTCTCTTTGGTCTCTTTCTCACTCGGTTCATCCTCACACTTTTGATTCTCCTCCTCTAACACTCGCTTCGCCTCCATCTTCCTCTTCTTCTCCATCTCTATTTCCCTCTCCTCCTCAAAGGCCTCCCTTTTCTCTACTCTCAAAGCCTTCTCCCACCTCCTTTCCTCATCTCTCTCTTTCTGTCTATCTTCATACGTCTTTCTGTTGTCTTCTATCAAACTAGCTGCCTCACTTTCAATATTATTATCTTTCTCAGATTCTCTACTCTTCCTCTCCTCCTCTCTCTGTCCCTTCTTTTGGCCCTGACGGAATCTCTCACTCACACTCAGTATCTCGTCCTTCTTGTCCCCCTCCTCAATTTGACTCTTTTCTTCCTCTCTTTCAATGTCATTCTGTGTTTTCTCCTCATCTGCTTTCTGTGAAAGAGGAGAGGAAGAGACAGAGAGAAAGAAAGAGGACACATTGCAACTAATCAGTCATCAAACAACATTTTGAATTTTCATTTTTCACACTTGAGATGTACTAAACTCATATAGCACTTCCGCTATCTACAACAAACATAAAGACAGATAAGAGGATCCTATTCAGTGTGTCCTGCTCATTGCTATCCCTTGGTAACCATGTATAGCTGTGTTTACATTTAGCCATCCATACAGACCCTATGGCCAAGCAGTAACTTTCAACTGTAAATGAGAGGCCTTTAACCTTACCACAGAGAGTTCCTGTCTTCCTTGATTGGAGCTCTGATTAACACTTCTCTTCACTCCCTGGTTCTCGCTCTGAGTTTCCATTCTCAGTAGCTGGTCCTCTGTCATGCTCTGAACTTCCCTATTTGGTCCCTGGTTCTGAGCTCTGCTCTGGACGTCCGCATTTGGTCCCTGGTTCTGAGCTCTGCACTGGATTTCCATATTTGGTGCATGGTTCTGAGCTCTGCTCTGGACATCCATATTTGTTCCCTGGTTCTGAGCCAAGCTCTGGACATCCACATATGGTCCCTGGTACTGAGGCCTGCTCTGGACTTCCATATTAGGTCCCTGGTTCTCAAGCTTGCTCTGAAACATCCTTAGTGAGTTTCTCCTCTTCCTGATCTGTTCAGCCTCGGACCTGAGAGTGAACACCTTCCTGTTCACAGACATCACTCTGTGGTCAACCTCCTTTCTCTTCTCCACTATCTCCCTCTCCCTCCTGCGCAACTCTCTCTCCCGCCTGTCCGCATCCTTTTTTTGCGATGCCAGATGTGCCCGCTCTCTCATTCTCTCCTCATCCTCCCGTTTCTTTTCCTCCCTCTCCTTGTTTCTCACTAAGGTTTCTCTTTCTCTTTGCTCTTCGTGGGAGCGGATACGCTGCATTTCCACAATCATCTGGTATCTTTTCTCCTCCTCCTTCCTCTTATCACGGCTATGACTTTTCTCCTTACCTCTCCCCCCGTCTCCTTGGCAGCAGCTGCACCCCTCTTTCATCTCCTCCACCTCTTTCCCTCTCCTTGTGTCTGCCTCACATCCCTCAGTCTCCGCTGCTGTGGCCTTATTCTCTTCCCTCCTCTTTTTCATCCTGTTGTTTTCCATACTCCCCCTGCTCTCCCTAATGCCGGGCTTCCTCCTCTCCTCTCCATCCATCTCTCTCTCCACTGGATCGTTGGTGTTGTCGTCCATCTCTCTGAGGTTCTCAATGACTCTTCTCCTCTGAGGAAGGTCCATAAGCAGCAGCTTGAACACCTTAATAATAATAATATTACAACTTTATTAGCAAAGCATTCAAACATTACATTCAACAAGTGAACAAAAACAAAATCCTGGTTTTAACATGTAGCAACAACATGAAAGACAACATTTCTAAATGCATATGCACTTCTAATACTCTGGCACAGTGTTTTTAGTTTCAGGAATGAGTTGGCACCTTGAGATAAAGACATATTACTATTTAGTGGATCTATTCATGAGTAACATGACAACAAAGAAGATGAATTGTAGCTAAATTGCAAATGCCTTGTTCCTCTGAGCCTTCTCTCTCAGTCTCCACTCCTGCTGTATCTCAACGATCCAGCTCTCCACCTCCCTCTTCAAGTTGCTGAACTTCTTCTCCATCCATCTCCTCTCCTCACGGATCTTCTCCTGGAGACGGGAGTCAAAGAAGTCCTGCCATGACTCCTCCTCCTTCTCAGTCAGGAACTTCATCACTCTTTCCTGTGGAGAGAACCAGTGAGTAAGGAATGGAAGTAGGTAGCAAAGATACAGTGCCTTCTGGAAAGTATTCAGACCCCTTGACTTTTTACATATTTTCTTACGTTACAGCCTTATTCTAAAATGGATTAAATAAAAACATTTCCTCAGCAATCTACACTCAATACCCCATAATGACAAAGCAAAAACAGGTTTTATACATTTTAGCAAATGTATAAAAATAAAAAACCAGAAATACCTTATTTTCATAAGTATTCAGGCCCGTTGCTATGAGACTCGAAGTTGAGCTCCTGTTTCCTTTGATCATCCTAGAGATGTTTCTACAACTTGATGGGAGTCCACCTGAGGTAATTTCAATTGATTGGACATGATTTGGAAAGGCACACACCTGTCTATATAAGGTCTGACAGTTGACAGTACATGTCAGAGCAAAAACCAAGCCATGAGTTTGAAGGAATTGTCCGTCGAGCTCCGAGACAGGATTGTGTTAAGGCACAGACCCTGGGGAAGGGTAGCAAAACATTTCTGCATTATTGAAGGTCCCCATAAACACAGTGGCCTCCATCATTCTTAAATGGTAGAAGTTTGGAACCGTACAAGACTCTTCCTAGAGCTGGCCAGGGGAGAAGAGCCTTGGTCAGGGAGGTGACTCACTCTGACAGAGCCCTAGAGTTTCTCTGTGGAGATGGGAGAACCTTCCAGAAGGTCAACCATATCTGCAGCACTCCACCAATCGGGCCTTCTTGGTAGAGTGTATTTTATAAATGTTTATGTAACCTTTATTTAACTAGGCAAGTCAGTTAAGAACAAATTCTTATTTACAATGACATCCTAACTACAGGGTCATCCATTGTAGTACAGAACCCCTGGAGCAAATTAGGGTTAAGTGCCTTGCTCAAGGACACATCGACATGTTTTTCACCTTGTCGGCTCGGGAATTCGAACCAGCAACCTTTCGGTTACTGGCCCAACATTCTAACCCCTAGGCTACCTGCCGCCCAAAGTGGCCAGATGGAAGCCACTCCTCAGTAAAAGGCATATGACAGCACTCTTGGAGTTTGCCAAAAGGCACCTAAAGACTCTCAGACCATGAGAAACAAGATTCTCTGGTCTGATGAAACCAATATTGAACTCTTTGGCTTGAATGCAAATTGTCACGTCTGGAGGAAACCTGGCACCATCCCTACTGGGAAGCGAGGTGGTGGCAGCATCATGCTGTTGGGATGTTTTTCAGCTGCAGGGACTGGGAGACTAGTCAGGATTGAGGGAAAGATGAACGGAGCAAAGTACAGAGAGATCCTTGATGAAAACCTTCAACAGAGCGCTCAGGACCTCAGATTGGGGTGAATGTTCACCTTCCATTAGGACAATGGCCCTAAGCACACAGCCAAGACAACGCAGGAGTGGCTTCGGAACTACTCTCTGAATGTCCTTGAGTGGCCCAGCCAGAGCCCGGACTTGAACCCGATCGAATATCTCTGGAGAGACCTGAAAATAGCTGTGCATCAACGCTCCCCATCCAACCTTATAGATCAAAAGAGGTTCTGCAGAGAAAAATGGGAGAAACCCCCCAAATACAGGTGTGCCTAGCTTGTAGTGTCATACCCAAAAAGACTCAAGGCTGTATTCACTGCCAAAGGTGCTTCAACAAAATACTGAGTAAAGGGTCTAAATACTTATGTAATTGTGATATTTCAGTTGTTCTTCTTATATAAATGTGTAAACATTTGTAAAAAAAATCATGCTTTTTCTTTGTCATTATGGGGTATTGTGTCTAGATTGATAAGGGAACAAAAGACTGAATCACTTTTTTAATAAGGCTGTAAAGTAAAGGGTTCTGAATACTTTCCTGGCACTGAAGTAACCAGTGCAAATTATTAATAAAAGAAGAAGGAAAAGTCTCTTCTCACCTGGGAAGGAAGTATTCCACCAGCAGAGCCTCAGTTTAATAAACACTCTAATGAGAGTTAAACACTGTTGGGATACTGTGTGAGCAAAGCAAAATTGACCATCAACTCACTTGCAAACCACACTGTTAGATTCTGGTCCAACATTCTGGTTCTACCATCATAAATCCATGGGAACTATGACAACTGCCCTTATGATGTCACATCAAGGTCAGGATCATAGAATTAGGTATGCGTAATGTAACAGAATCTCTATGGGCATATATACTGAACAAAAATATAAAAGCAACATGCAACAATTTAACAAGTTAGCGTTCATAGAAGGAAATCAGTCAGCTATATTTTTCATTCTTGCGTATGTCAGTCAATTATTAACATTAATATTAATACAGAGAAAGAAATACACATGAACATTTCCTTTGGAATAAAAACAACTATTTTATTCCATTTGATAAATGCTTGAAATTAAAATAATGTTTTTATTTGATGTACTTTTAACTGCTACAGTATATGTCACATACCCCAGCCCACTTTGCTGGGAGTTGGATATTAGTAGAAAATTGACTTGAAGAATGATTTAAATCCGCCTTTCTTTTTCTTGGGAACAAGACATGCCTGCCACCTCTCCTCCACCTCTATATTTTTCACCTCCTCCCTCTTCTTATCCTCCACACTCTTCCTCTTCTCCTCCTCCTTCCTCTCCTTCTCCCTCCTCTTCTCCTCCTCCCACTGCTTCTCCCACTCTGAGCCAGTGTCCTCATCTGAACTCACCAATATCACTGACTCTTTTCCTGGGGACTTGTTTGTTGTCCTCTTGACATCTTGATTTTTATCAAACATCTGTAAGCCCCTCTGGACAGCGCACTCCTTCCTCCTGTTCTCCTCCAACTCCATCAGTTGCTGTTGCTCCTGTGCCTCCTCCTCCTCCCTCAAATTACTGAAAATAACAGCCCACTGGTTATGCTGTTCTGCTTCCATTTTGGCTTCCTCAGCTCTCTTCCTTTCCTCCTCTTTAGTCTTCTTCAAGGATTCCTGCAGGACTTTCAGCCTCGCCTGCTACATCAAATTGACAGATTAATATCTTTCAAATTGACATGTTTGACTATTGGTCAAGAAGTGCAATTTATTTTTTATTATTTTACAACAAAATAGTAAAGTACTGAAATAGTTGTTTGGGGAAAGCCATACCTGCTCCAGCAGATTCTTCTCCTCCCCTTTCCACTTCTCCTCCTCTCTATTCCTCAGGCGCTCTTCTTCCAGCTCCTTCTTCTTCTTCTCCTCCTCCTTTCTCACCCTTTTCTCCTCCTTCATCCTCTCTTGCAGCTCTTTCTGTTTCTTCATCTTCAATTTCGCCAGCATAATCTCTTCATCCTCACTGTCCTCATCCCAGTCACTCAGTTCTGTCTCTTTTGTGGTCCACTCTTCCTGCTTCGTCTCTTTGGTCTCTTTCTCACTCGGTTCATCCTCACACTTTTGATTCTCCTCCTCTAACACTCGCTTCGCCTCCATCTTCCTCTTCTTCTCCATCTCTATTTCCCTCTCCTCCTCAAAGGCCTCCTTTTTCTCTACTCTCAAAGCCTTCTCCCACCTCCTTTCCTCATCTCTCTCTTTCTGTCTATCTTCATACGTCTTTCTGTTGTCTTCTATCAAACTAGCTGCCTCACTTTCAATATTATTATCTTTCTCAGATTCTCTACTCTTCCTCTCCTCCTCTCTCTGTCCCTTCTTTTGGCCCTGACGGAATCTCTCACTCACACTCAGTATCTCGTCCTTCTTGTCCCCCTCCTCAATTTGACTCTTTTCTTCCTCTCTTTCAATGTCATTCTGTGTTTTCTCCTCATCTGCTTTCTGTGAAAGAGGAGAGGAAGAGACAGAGAGAAAGAAAGAGGACACATTGCAACTAATCAGTCATCAAACAACATTTTGAATTTTCATTTTTCACACTTGAGATGTACTAAACTCATATAGCACTTCCGCTATCTACAACAAACATAAAGACAGATAAGAGGATCCTATACAGTGTGTCCTGCTCATTGCTATCCCTTGGTAACCATGTATAGCTGTGTTTACATTTAGCCATCCATACAGACCCTATGGCCAAGCAGTAACTTTCAACTGTAAATGAGAGGCCTTTAACCTTACCACAAAGAGTTCCTGTCTTCCTTGATTGGAGCTCTGCTTAACACTTCTCTTCACTCCCTGGTTCTCGCTCTGAGTTTCCATTCTCAGTAGCTGGTCCTCTGTCATGCTCTGAACTTCCCTATTTGGTCCCTGGTTCTGAGCTCTGCTCTGGACTTCCGCATTTGGTCCCTGGTTCTGAGCTCTGCACTGGATTTCCATATTTGGTGCATGGTTCTGAGCTCTGCTCTGGACATCCATATTTGTTCCCTGGTTCTGAGCCAAGCTCTGGACATCCACATATGGTACCTGGTACTGAGGCCTTATCTGGACTTCCATATTAGGTCCCTGGTTCTCAAGCTTGCTCTGAAACATCCTTAGTGAGTTTCTCCTCTTCCTGATCTGTTCAGCCTCGGACCTGAGAGTGAACACCTTCCTGTTCACAGACATCACTCTGTGGTCAACCTCCTTTCTCTTCTCCACTATCTCCCTCTCCCTCCTGCGCAACTCTCTCTCCCGCCTGTCCGCATCCTTTTTTTGCGATGCCAGATGTGCCCGCTCTCTCATTCTCTCCTCATCCTCCCGTTTCTTTTCCTCCCTCTCCTTGTTTCTCACTAAGGTTTCTCTTTCTCTTTGCTCTTCGTGGGAGCGGATACGCTGCATTTCCACAATCATCTGATATCTTTTCTCCTCCTCCTTCCTCTTATCACGGCTATGACTTTTCTCCTTCCCTCTCCCCCCGTCTCCTTGGCAGCAGCTGCACCCCTCTTTCATCTCCTCCACCTCTTTCCTTCTCCTTGTGTCTGCCTCACATCCCTCAGTCTCCGCTGCTGTGGCCTTATTCTCTTCCCTCCTCTTTTTCATCCTGTTGTTTTCCATACTCCCCCTGCTCTCCCTAATGCCGGGCTTCCTCCTCTCCTCTCCATCCATCTCTCTCTCCACTGGATCGTTGGTGTGGTCGTCCATCTCTCTGAGGTTCTCAATGACTCTTCTCCTCTGAGGAAGGTCCATAAGCAGCAGCTTGAACACCTTAATAATAATAATATTACAACTTTATTAGCAAAGCATTCAAACATTACATTCAACAAGTGAACAAAAACAAAATCCTGGTTTTAACATGTAGCAACAACATGAAAGACAACATTTCTAAATACATATGCACTTCTAATACTCTGGCACAGTGTTTTTAGTTTCAGGAATGAGTTGGCACCTTGAGATAAAGACATATTACTATTTAGTGGATCTATTCATGAGTAACATGACAACAAAGAAGATGAATTGTAGCTAAATTGCAAATGCCTTGTTCCTCTGAGCTTTCTCTCTCAGTCTCCACTCCAGCTGTATCTCAACGATCCAGCTCTCCACCTCCCTCTTCAAGTTGCTGAACTTCTTCTCCATCCATCTCCTCTCCTCACGGATCTTCTCCTGGAGACGGGAGTCAAAGAAGTCCTGCCATGACTCCTCCTCCTTCTCAGTCAGGAACTTCATCACTCTTTCCTGTGGAGAGAACCAGTGAGTAAGGAATGGAAGTAGGTAGCAAAGATACAGTGCCTTCGGGAAAGTATTCAGACCCCTTGACTTTTTACATATTTTCTTACGTTAAAGCCTTATTCGAAAATGGATTAAATAAAAACATTTCCTCAGCAATCTACACACAATACCCCATAATGACAAAGCAAAAACAGGTTTTATACATTTTAGCAAATGTATAAAAATAAAAAACCAGAAATACCTTATTTTCATAAGTATTCAGGCCCATTGCTATGAGACTTGAAGTTGAGCTCCTGTTTCCTTTGATCATCCTAGAGATGTTTCTACAACTTGATGGGAGTCCACCTGAGGTAATTTCAATTGATTGGACATGATTTGGAAAGGCACACACCTGTCTATATAAGGTCTGACAGTTGACAGTACATGTCAGAGCAAAAACCAAGCCATGAGTTTGAAGGAATTGTCCGTAGAGCTCCGAGACAGGATTGTGTTAAGGCACAGACCCTGGGGAAGGGTAGCAAAACATTTCTGCATTATTGAAGGTCCCCATAAACACAGTGGCCTCCATCATTCTTAAATGGTAGAAGTTTGGAACCGTCCAAGACTCTTCCTAGAGCTGGCCAGGGGAGAAGAGCCTTGGTCAGGGAGGTGACTCACTCTGACAGAGCCCTAGAGTTTCTCTGTGGAGATGGGAGAACCTTCCAGAAGGTCAACCATCTCTGCAGCACTCCACCAATCAGGCCTTCATGGTAGAGTGTATTTTATAAATGTTTATGTAACCTTTATTTAACTAGGCAAGTCAGTTAAGAACAAATTCTTATTTACAATGACATCCTAACTACAGGGTCATCCATTGTAGTACAGAACCCCTGGAGCAAATTAGGGTTAAGTGCCTTGCTCAAGGACACATCGACATGTTTTTCACCTTGCCGGCTCGGGTATTCAAACCAGCAACCTTTCGGTTACTGGCCCAACGTTCTAACCCCTAGGCTACCTGCCGCCCAAAGTGGCCAGATGGAAGCCACTCCTCAGTAAAAGGCATATGACAGCACTCTTGGAGTTTGCCAAAAGGCACCTAAAGACTCTCAGACCATGAGAAACAAGATTCTCTGGTCTGATGAAACCAATATTGAACTCTTTGGCTTGAATGCAAATTGTCACGTCTGGAGGAAACCTGGCACCATCCCTACTGGGAAGCGAGGTGGTGGCAGCATCATGCTGTTGGGATGTTTTTCAGCTGCAGGGACTGGGAGACTAGTCAGGATTGAGGGAAAGATGAACGGAGCAAAGTACAGAGAGATCCTTGATGAAAACCTTCAACAGAGCGCTCAGGACCTCAGATTGGGGTGAATGTTCACCTTCCATTAGGACAATGGCCCTAAGCACACAGCCAAGACAACGCAGGAGTGGCTTCGGAACTACTCTCTGAATGTCCTTGAGTGGCCCAGCCAGAGCCCGGACTTGAACCCGATCGAATATCTCTGGAGAGACCTGAAAATAGCTGTGCATCAACGCTCCCCATCCAACCTTATAGATCAAAAGAGGTTCTGCAGAGAAAAATGGGAGAAACCCCCCAGATACAGGTGTGCCTAGCTTGTAGTGTCATACCCAAAAAGACTCAAGGCTGTATTCACTGCCAAAGGTGCTTCAACAAAATACTGAGTAAAGGGTCTAAATACTTATGTAATTGTGATATTTCAGTTGTTCTTCTTATATAAATGTGTAAACATTTGTAAAAAAAATCATGCTTTTTCTTTGTCATTATGGGGTATTGTGTCTAGATTGATAAGGGAACAAAAGACTGAATCACTTTTTTAATAAGGCTGTAAAGTAAAGGGTTCTGAATACTTTCCTGGCACTGAAGTAACCAGTGCAAATTATTAATAAAAGAAGAAGGAAAAGTCTCTTCTCACCTGGGAAGGAAGTATTCCACCAGCAGAGCCTCAGTTTAATAAACACTCTAATGAGAGTTAAACACTGTTGGGATACTGTGTGAGCAAAGCAAAATTGACCATCAACTCACTTGCAAACCACACTGTTAGATTCTGGTCCAACATTCTGGTTCTACCATCATAAATCCATGGGAACTATGACAACTGCCCTTATGATGTCACATCAAGGTCAGGATCATAGAATTAGGTATGCGTAATGTAACAGAATCTCTATGGGCATATATACTGAACAAAAATATAAAAGCAACATGCAACAATTTAACAAGTTAGCGTTCATAGAAGGAAATCAGTCAGCTATATTTTTCATTCTTGCGTATGTCAGTCAATTATTAACATTAATATTAATACAGAGAAAGAAATACACATGAACATTTCCTTTGGAATAAAAACAACTATTTTATTCCATTTGATAAATGCTTGAAATTAAAATAATGTTTTTATTTGATGTACTTTTAACTGCTACAGTATATGTCACATACCCCAGCCCACTTTGCTGGGAGTTGGATATTAGTAGAAAATTGACTTGAAGAATGATTTAAATCCGCCTTTCTTTTTCTTGGGAACAAGACATGCCTGCCACCTCTCCTCCACCTCTATATTTTTCACCTCCTCCCTCTTCTTATCCTCCACACTCTTCCTCTTCTCCTCCTCCTTCCTCTCCTTCTCCCTCCTCTTCTCCTCCTCCCACTGCTTCTCCCACTCTGAGCCAGTGTCCTCATCTGAACTCACCAATATCACTGACTCTTTTCCTGGGGACTTGTTTGTTGTCCTCTTGACATCTTGATTTTTATCAAACATCTGTAAGCCCCTCTGGACAGCGCACTCCATCCTCCTGTTCTCCTCCAACTCCATCAGTTGCTGTTGCTCCTGTGCCTCCTCCTCCTCCCTCAAATTACTGAAAATAACAGCCCACTGGTTATGCTGTTCTGCTTCCATTTTGGCTTCCTCAGCTCTCTTCCTTTCCTCCTCTTTAGTCTTCTTCAAGGATTCCTGCAGGACTTTCAGCCTCGCCTGCTACATCAAATTGACAGATTAATATATTTGAAATTGACATGTTTGACTATTGGTCAAGAAGTGCAATTTATTTTTTATTATTTTACAACAAAATAGTAAAGTACTGAAATAGTTGTTTGGGGAAAGCCATACCTGCTCCAGCAGATTCTTCTCCTCCCCTTTCCACTTCTCCTCCTCTCTATTCCTCAGGCGCTCTTCTTCCAGCTCCTTCTTCTTCTTCTCCTCCTCCTTTCTCACCCTTTTCTCCTCCTTCATCCTCTCTTGCAGCTCTTTCTGTTTCTTCATCTTCAATTTCGCCAGCATAATCTCTTCATCCTCACTGTCCTCATCCCAGTCACTCAGTTCTGTCTCTTTTGTGGTCCACTCTTCCTGCTTCGTCTCTTTGGTCTCTTTCTCACTCGGTTCATCCTCACACTTTTGATTCTCCTCCTCTAACACTCGCTTCGCCTCCATCTTCCTCTTCTTCTCCATCTCTATTTCCCTCTCCTCCTCAAAGGCCTCCTTTTTCTCTACTCTCAAAGCCTTCTCCCACCTCCTTTCCTCGTCTCTCTCTTTCTGTCTACCTTCAGACGTCTTTCTGTTGTCTTCTATCAAACTAGCTGCCTCACTTTCAATATTATTATCTTTCTCAGATTCTCTACTCTTCCTCTCCTCCTCTCTCTGTCCCTTCTTTTGGCCCTGACGGAATCTTTCACTCACACTCAGTATCTCGTCCTTCTTGTCCCCCTCCTCAATTTGACTCTTTTCTTCCTCTCTTTCAATGTCATTCTGTGTTTTCTCCTCATCTGCTTTCTGTGAAAGAGGAGAGGAAGAGACAGAGAGAAAGAAAGAGGACACATTGCAACTAATCAGTCATCAAACAACATTTTGAATTTTCATTTTTCACACTTGAGATGTACTAAACTCATATAGCACTTCCGCTATCTACAACAAACATAAAGACAGATAAGAGGATCCTATACAGTGTGTCCTGCTCATTGCTATCCCTTGGTAACCATGTATAGCTGTGTTTACATTTAGCCATCCATACAGACCCTATGGCCAAGCAGTAACTTTCAACTGTAAATGAGAGGCCTTTAACCTTACCACAGAGAGTTCCTGTCTTCCTTGATTGGAGCTCTGCTTAACACTTCTCTTCACTCCCTGGTTCTCGCTCTGAGTTTCCATTCTCAGTAGCTGGTCCTCTGTCATGCTCTGAACTTCCCTATTTGGTCCCTGGTTCTGAGCTCTGCTCTGGACTTCCGCATTTGGTCCCTGGTTCTGAGCTCTGCACTGGATTTCCATATTTGGTGCATGGTTCTGAGCTCTGCTCTGGACATCCATATTTGTTCCCTGGTTCTGAGCCAAGCTCTGGACATCCACATATGGTCCCTGGTACTGAGGCCTGCTCTGGACTTCCATATTAGGTCCCTGGTTCTCAAGCTTGCTCTGAAACATCCTTAGTGAGTTTCTCCTCTTCCTGATCTGTTCAGCCTCGGACCTGAGAGTGAACACCTTCCTGTTCACAGACATCACTCTGTGGTCAACCTCCTTTCTCTTCTCCACTATCTCCCTCTCCCTCCTGCGCAACTCTCTCTCCCGCCTGTCCGCATCCTTTTTTTGCGAGGCCAGATGTGCCCGCTCTCTCATTCTCTCCTCATCCTCCCGTTTCTTTTCCTCCCTCTCCTTGTTTCTCACTAAGGTTTCTCTTTCTCTTTGCTCTTCGTGGGAGCGGATACGCTGCATTTCCACAATCATCTGGTATCTTTTCTCCTCCTCCTTCCTCTTATCACGGCTATGACTTTTCTCCTTACCTCTCCCCCCGTCTCCTTGGCAGCAGCTGCACCCCTCTTTCATCTCCTCCACCTCTTTCCCTCTCCTTGTGTCTGCCTCACATCCCTCAGTCTCCGCTGCTGTGGCCTTATTCTCTTCCCTCCTCTTTTTCATCCTGTTGTTTTCCATACTCCCCCTGCTCTCCCTAATGCCGGGCTTCCTCCTCTCCTCTCCATCCATCTCTCTCTCCACTGGATTGTTGGTGTTGTCGTCCATCTCTCTGAGGTTCTCAATGACTCTTCTCCTCTGAGGAAGGTCCATAAGCAGCAGCTTGAACACCTTAATAATAATAATATTACAACTTTATTAGCAAAGCATTCAAACATTACATTCAACAAGTGAACAAAAACAAAATCCTGGTTTTAACATGTAGCAACAACATGAAAGACAACATTTCTAAATACATATGCACTTCTAATACTCTGGCACAGTGTTTTTAGTTTCAGGAATGAGTTGGCACCTTGAGATAAAGACATATTACTATTTAGTGGATCTATTCATGAGTAACATGACAACAAAGAAGATGAATTGTAGCTAAATTGCAAATGCCTTGTTCCTCTGAGCCTTCTCTCTCAGTCTCCACTCCTGCTGTATCTCAACGATCCAGCTCTCCACCTCCCTCTTCAAGTTGCTGAACTTCTTCTCCATCCATCTCCTCTCCTCACGGATCTTCTCCTGGAGACGGGAGTCAAAGAAGTCCTGCCATGACTCCTCCTCCTTCTCAGTCAGGAACTTCATCACTCTTTCCTGTGGAGAGAACCAGTGAGTAAGGAATGGAAGTAGGTAGCAAAGATACAGTGCCTTCGGGAAAGTATTCAGACCCCTTGACTTTTTACATATTTTCTTACGTTACAGCCTTATTCTAAAATGGATTAAATAAAAACATTTCCTCAGCAATCTACACACAATACCCCATAATGACAAAGCAAAAACAGGTTTTATACATTTTAGCAAATGTATAAAAATAAAAAACCAGAAATACCTTATTTTCATAAGTATTCAGGCCCGTTGCTATGAGACTCGAAGTTGAGCTCCTGTTTCCTTTGATCATCCTAGATGTTTCTACAACTTGATGGGAGTCCACCTGAGGTAATTTCAATTGATTGGACATGATTTGGAAAGGCACACACCTGTCTATATAAGGTCTGACAGTTGACAGTACATGTCAGAGCAAAAACCAAGCCATGAGTTTGAAGGAATTGTCCGTAGAGCTCCGAGACAGGATTGTGTTAAGGCACAGACCCTGGGGAAGGGTAGCAAAACATTTCTGCATTATTGAAGGTCCCCATAAACACAGTGGCCTCCATCATTCTTAAAAGGTAGAAGTTTGGAACCGTCCAAGACTCTTCCTAGAGCTGGCCAGGGGAGAAGAGCCTTGGTCAGGGAGGTGACTCACTCTGACAGAGCCCTAGAGTTTCTCTGTGGAGATGGGAGAACCTTCCAGAAGGTCAACCATCTCTGCAGCACTCCACCAATCAGGCCTTCATGGTAGAGTGCATTTTATAAATGTTTATGTAACCTTTATTTAACTAGGCAAGTCAGTTAAGAACAAATTCTTATTTACAATGACATCCTAACTACAGGGTCATCCATTGTAGTACAGAACCCCTGGAGCAAATTAGGGTTAAGTGCCTTGCTCAAGGACACATCGACATGTTTTTCACCTTGTCGGCACGGGAATTCGAACCAGCAACCTTTCGGTTACTGGCCCAACATTCTAACCCCTAGGCTACCTGCCGCCCAAAGTGGCCAGATGGAAGCCACTCCTCAGTAAAAGGCATATGACAGCACTCTTGGAGTTTGCCAAAAGGCACCTAAAGACTCTCAGACCATGAGAAACAAGATTCTCTGGTCTGATGAAACCAATATTGAACTCTTTGGCTTGAATGCAAATTGTCACGTCTGGAGGAAACCTGGCACCATCCCTACTGGGAAGCGAGGTGGTGGCAGCATCATGCTGTTGGGATGTTTTTCAGCTGCAGGGACTGGGAGACTAGTCAGGATCGAGGGAAAGATGAAAGGAGCAAAGTACAGAGAGATCCTTGATGAAAACCTTCAACAGAGCGCTCAGGACCTCAGATTGGGGTGAATGTTCACCTTCCATTAGGACAATGGCCCTAAGCACACAGCCAAGACAACGCAGGAGTGGCTTCGGAACTACTCTCTGAATGTCCTTGAGTGGCCCAGCCAGAGCCCGGACTTGAACCCGATCGAACATCTCTGGAGAGACCTGAAAATAGCTGTGCATCAACGCTCCCCATCCAACCTTATAGATCAAAAGAGGTTCTGCAGAGAAAAATGGGAGAAACCCCCAAATACAGGTGTGCCTAGCTTGTAGTGTCATACCCAAAAAGACTCAAGGCTGTATTCACTGCCAAAGGTGCTTCAACAAAATACTGAGTAAAGGGTCTAAATACTTATGTAATTGTGATATTTCAGTTGTTCTTCTTATATAAATGTGTAAACATTTGTAAAAAAAATCATGCTTTTTCTTTGTCATTATGGGGTATTGTGTCTAGATTGATAAGGGAACAAAATATTGAATCACTTTTTTAATCAGGCTGTAAAGTAAAGGGTTCTGAATACTTTCCTGGCACTGAAGTAACCAGTGCAAATTATTAATAAAAGAAGAAGGAAAAGTCTCTTCTCACCTGGGAAGGAAGTATTCCACCAGCAGAGCCTCAGTTTAATAAACACTCTAATGAGAGTTAAACACTGTTAGGATACTGTGTGAGCAAAGCAAAATTGACCATCAACTCACTTGCAAACCACACTGTTAGATTCTGGTCCAACATTCTGGTTCTACCATCATAAATCCATGGGAACTATGACAACTGCCCTTATGATGTCACATCAAGGTCAGGATCATAGAATTAGGTATGCGTAATGTAACAGAATCTCTATGGGCATATATACTGAACAAAAATATAAAAGCAACATGCAACAATTTAACAAGTTAGCGTTCATAGAAGGAAATCAGTCAGCTATATTTTTCATTCTTGCGTATGTCAGTCAATTATTAACATTAATATTAATACAGTGAAAGAAATACACATGAACATTTCCTTTGGAATAAAAACAACTATTTTATTCCATTTGATAAATGCTTGAAATTAAAATAATGTTTTTATTTGATGTACTTTTAACTGCTACAGTATATGTCACATACCCCAGCCCACTTTGCTGGGAGTTGGATATTAGTAGAAAATTGACTTGAAGAATGATTTAAATCCGCCTTTCTTTTTCTTGGGAACAAGACATGCCTGCCACCTCTCCTCCACCTCTATATTTTTCACCTCCTCCCTCTTCTTATCCTCCACACTCTTCCTCTTCTCCTCCTCCTTCCTCTCCTTCTCCCTCCTCTTCTCCTCCTCCCACTGCTTCTCCCACTCTGAGCCAGTGTCCTCATCTGAACTCACCAATATCACTGACTCTTTTCCTGGGGACTTGTTTGTTGTCCTCTTGACATCTTGATTTTTATCAAACATCTGTAAGCCCCTCTGGACAGCGCACTCCTTCCTCCTGTTCTCCTCCAACTCCATCAGTTGCTGTTGCTCCTGTGCCTCCTCCTCCTCCCTCAAATTACTGAAAATAACAGCCCACTGGTTATGCTGTTCTGCTTCCATTTTGGCTTCCTCAGCTCTCTTCCTTTCCTCCTCTTTAGTCTTCTTCAAGGATTCCTGCAGGACTTTCAGCCTCGCCTGCTACATCAAATTGACAGATTAATATCTTTCAAATTGACATGTTTGACTATTGGTCAAGAAGTGCAATTTATTTTTTATTATTTTACAACAAAATAGTAAAGTACTGAAATAGTTGTTTGGGGAAAGCCATACCTGCTCCAGCAGATTCTTCTCCTCCCCTTTCCACTTCTCCTCCTCTCTATTCCTCAGGCGCTCTTCTTCCAGCTCCTTCTTCTTCTTCTCCTCCTCCTCCTTTCTCACCCTTTTCTCCTCCTTCATCCTCTCTTGCAGCTCTTTCTGTTTCTTCATCTTCAATTTCGCCAGCATAATCTCTTCATCCTCACTGTCCTCATCCCAGTCACTCAGTTCTGTCTCTTTTGTGGTCCACTCTTCCTGCTTCGTCTCTTTGGTCTCTTTCTCACTCGGTTCATCCTCACACTTTTGATTCTCCTCCTCTAACACTCGCTTCGCCTCCATCTTCCTCTTCTTCTCCATCTCTATTTCCCTCTCCTCCTCAAAGGCCTCCTTTTTCTCTACTCTCAAAGCCTTCTCCCACCTCCTTTCCTCATCTCTCTCTTTCTGTCTACCTTCAGACGTCTTTCTGTTGTCTTCTATCAAACTAGCTGCCTCACTTTCAATATTATTATCTTTCTCAGATTCTCTACTCTTCCTCTCCTCCTCTCTCTGTCCCTTCTTTTGGCCCTGACGGAATCTCTCACTCACACTCAGTATCTCGTCCTTCTTGTCCCCCTCCTCAATTTGACTCTTTTCTTCCTCTCTTTCAATGTCATTCTGTGTTTTCTCCTCATCTGCTTTCTGTGAAAGAGGAGAGGAAGAGACAGAGAGAAAGAAAGAGGACACATTGCAACTAATCAGTCATCAAACAACATTTTGAATTTTCATTTTTCACACTTGAGATGTACTAAACTCATATAGCACTTCCGCTATCTACAACAAACATAAAGACAGATAAGAGGATCCTATACAGTGTGTCCTGCTCATTGCTATCCCTTGGTAACCATGTATAGCTGTGTTTACATTTAGCCATCCATACAGACCCTATGGCCAAGCAGTAACTTTCAACTGTAAATGAGAGGCCTTTAACCTTACCACAGAGAGTTCCTGTCTTCCTTGATTGGAGCTCTGCTTAACACTTCTCTTCACTCCCTGGTTCTCGCTCTGAGTTTCCATTCTCAGTAGCTGGTCCTCTGTCATGCTCTGAACTTCCCTATTTGGTCCCTGGTTCTGAGCTCTGCTCTGGACTTCCGCATTTGGTCCCTGGTTCTGAGCTCTGCACTGGATTTCCATATTTGGTGCATGGTTCTGAGCTCTGCTCTGGACATCCATATTTGTTCCCTGGTTCTGAGCCAAGCTCTGGACATCCACATATGGTCCCTGGTACTGAGGCCTGCTCTGGACTTCCATATTAGGTCCCTGGTTCTCAAGCTTGCTCTGAAACATCCTTAGTGAGTTTCTCCTCTTCCTGATCTGTTCAGCCTCGGACCTGAGAGTGAACACCTTCCTGTTCACAGACATCACTCTGTGTTCAACCTCCTTTCTCTTCTCCACTATCTCCCTCTCCCTCCTGCGCAACTCTCTCTCCCGCCTGTCCGCATCCTTTTTTTGCGAGGCCAGATGTGCCCGCTCTCTCATTCTCTCCTCATCCTCCCGTTTCTTTTCCTCCCTCTCCTTGTTTCTCACTAAGGTTTCTCTTTCTCTTTGCTCTTCGTGGGAGCGGATACGCTGCATTTCCACAATCATCTGGTATCTTTTCTCCTCCTCCTTCCTCTTATCACGGCTATGACTTTTCTCCTTACCTCTCCCCCCGTCTCCTTGGCAGCAGCTGCACCCCTCTTTCATCTCCTCCACCTCTTTCCCTCTCCTTGTGTCTGCCTCACATCCCTCAGTCTCCGCTGCTGTGGCCTTATTCTCTTCCCTCCTCTTTTTCATCCTGTTGTTTTCCATACTCCCCCTGCTCTCCCTAATGCCGGGCTTCCTCCTCTCCTCTCCATCCATCTCTCTCTCCACTGGATTGTTGGTGTTGTCGTCCATCTCTCTGAGGTTCTCAATGACTCTTCTCCTCTGAGGAAGGTCCATAAGCAGCAGCTTGAACACCTTAATAATAATAATATTACAACTTTATTAGCAAAGCATTCAAACATTACATTCAACAAGTGAACAAAAACAAAATCCTGGTTTTAACATGTAGCAACAACATGAAAGACAACATTTCTAAATACATATGCACTTCTAATACTCTGGCACAGTGTTTTTAGTTTCAGGAATGAGTTGGCACCTTGAGATAAAGACATATTACTATTTAGTGGATCTATTCATGAGTAACATGACAACAAAGAAGATGAATTGTAGCTAAATTGCAAATGCCTTGTTCCTCTGAGCCTTCTCTCTCAGTCTCCACTCCTGCTGTATCTCAACGATCAAGCTCTCCACCTCCCTCTTCAAGTTGCTGAACTTCTTCTCCATCCATCTCCTCTCCTCACGGATCTTCTCCTGGAGACGGGAGTCAAAGAAGTCCTGCCATGACTCCTCCTCCTTCTCAGTCAGGAACTTCATCACTCTTTCCTGTGGAGAGAACCAGTGAGTAAGGAATGGAAGTAGGTAGCAAAGATACAGTGCCTTCGGGAAAGTATTCAGACCCCTTGACTTTTTACATATTTTCTTACGTTACAGCCTTATTCTAAAATGGATTAAATAAAAACATTTCCTCAGCAATCTACACACAATACCCCATAATGACAAAGCAAAAACAGGTTTTATACATTTTAGCAAATGTATAAAAATAAAAAACCAGAAATACCTTATTTTCATAAGTATTCAGGCCCGTTGCTATGAGACTCGAAGTTGAGCTCCTGTTTCCTTTGATCATCCTAGATGTTTCTACAACTTGATGGGAGTCCACCTGAGGTAATTTCAATTGATTGGACATGATTTGGAAAGGCACACACCTGTCTATATAAGGTCTGACAGTTGACAGTACATGTCAGAGCAAAAACCAAGCCATGAGTTTGAAGGAATTGTCCGTAGAGCTCCGAGACAGGATTGTGTTAAGGCACAGACCCTGGGGAAGGGTAGCAAAACATTTCTGCATTATTGAAGGTCCCCATAAACACAGTGGCCTCCATCATTCTTAAATGGTAGAAGTTTGGAACCGTCCAAGACTCTTCCTAGAGCTGGCCAGGGGAGAAGAGCCTTGGTCAGGGAGGTGACTCACTCTGACAGAGCCCTAGAGTTTCTCTGTGGAGATGGGAGAACCTTCCAGAAGGTCAACCATCTCTGCAGCACTCCACCAATCAGGCCTTCATGGTAGAGTGTATTTTATAAATGTTTATGTAACCTTTATTTAACTAGGCAAGTCAGTTAAGAACAAATTCTTATTTACAATGACATCCTAACTACAGGGTCATCCATTGTAGTACAGAACCCCTGGAGCAAATTAGGGTTAAGTGCCTTGCTCAAGGACACATCGACATGTTTTTCACCTTGTCGGCTCGGGTATTCGAACCAGCAACCTTTCGGTTACTGGCCCAACGTTCTAACCCCTAGGCTACCTGCCGCCCAAAGTGGCCAGATGGAAGCCACTCCTCAGTAAAAGGCATATGACAGCACTCTTGGAGTTTGCCAAAAGGCACCTAAAGACTCTCAGACCATGAGAAACAAGATTCTCTGGTCTGATGAAACCAATATTGAACTCTTTGGCTTGAATGCAAATTGTCACGTCTGGAGGAAACCTGGCACCATCCCTACTGGGAAGCGAGGTGGTGGCAGCATCATGGTGCAGGGACTGGGAGACTAGTCAGGATCGAGGGAAAGATGAACGGAGCAAAGTACAGAGAGATCCTTGATGAAAACCTTCAACAGAGCGCTCAGGACCTCAGATTGGGGTGAATGTTCACCTTCCATTAGGACAATGGCCCTAAGCACACAGCCAAGACAACGCAGGAGTGGCTTCGGAACTACTCTCTGAATGTCCTTGAGTGGCCCAGCCAGAGCCCGGACTTGAACCCGATCGAACATCTCTGGAGAGACCTAAAAATAGCTCTGCATCAACGCTCCCCATCCAACCTTATAGATCAAAAGAGGTTCTGCAGAGAAAAATGGGAGAAACCCCCCAAATACAGGTGTGCCTAGCTTGTAGTGTCATACCCAAAAAGACTCAAGGCTGTATTCACTGCCAAAGGTGCTTCAACAAAATACTGAGTAAAGGGTCTAAATACTTATGTAATTGTGATATTTCAGTTGTTCTTCTTATATAAATGTGTAAACATTTGTAAAAAAAATCATGCTTTTTCTTTGTCATTATGGGGTATTGTGTCTAGATTGATAAGGGAACAAAAGATTGAATCACTTTTTTAATAAGGCTGTAAAGTAAATACTTTCCTGGCACTGAAGTAACCATTTCAAATTATTAATAAAAGAAGAAGGAAAAGTCTCTTCTCACCTGGGAAGGAAGTATTCCACCAGCAGAGCCTCAGTTTAATAAACACTCTAATGAGAGTTAAACACTGTTAGGATACTGTGTGAGCAAAGCAAAATTTACCATCAACTCACTTGCAAACCACACTGTCAGATTCTGGTCCAACATTCTGGTTCTACCATCATAAATCCATGGGAACTATGACAACTGCCCTTATGATGTCACATCAAGGTCAGGATCATAGAATTAGGTACGCGAAATGTAACAGAATCTCTATGGGCATATATACTGGAAAAAAATATAAAAGCAATATGCAACAATTTAACAAGTTAGCGTTCATAGAAGGAAATCAGTCAGCTATATTTTTCATTCTTGCGTATGTCAGTCAATTATTAACATTAATATTAATACAGAGAAAGAAATACACATGAACATTTCCTTTGGAATAAAAACAACTATTTTATTCCATTTGATAAATGCTTGAAATTAAAATAATGTTTCTATTTTTTTTACTTTTAACTGCTACAGTATATGTCACATACCCCAGCCCACTTTGCTGGGAGTTGGATATTAGTAGAAAATTGACTTGAAGAATGATTTAAATCCGCCTTTCTTTTTCTTGGGAACAAGACATGCCTGCCACCTCTCCTCCACCTCTATATTTTTCACCTCCTCCCTCTTCTTATCCTCCACACTCTTCCTCTTCTCCTCCTCCTTCCTCTCCTTCTCCCTCCTCTTCTCCTCCTCCCACTGCTTCTCCCACTCTGAGCCAGTGTCCTCATCTGAACTCACCAATATCACTGACTCTTTTCCTGGGGACTTGTTTGTTGTCCTCTTGACATCTTGATTTTTATCAAACATTTATCAAACAATTTAACAAGTTACCGTTCATAGAAGGAAATCTGTTCAGTTAAATAAGTAAATTAGGCCCTAATCTATGGATTTCACATGACTGGGCAGGGGCGCAGCCATTGGTGGGCCTGGGAGTGTATAGGCCCACCCACTTGGGAGTCAGTGGCATTGTGTTGTGTGACAAAACTGCACGTTTTAGAATTACTTTTTATTATGCGCAGCACAAGGTGCACCTGTGTAATGATCATGCTGTTTAATCATCTTCTTGATATGCCACACCTGTCAGGTGGATGGATTATCTTGGAAAAGGAGAAATGCTCACTAACAGGGATGTAAACACATTAGTGCAAAATAATTTGAGAGAAATAAGCTTTTTGTGAGTATTATTTTTTTGGGTTGGGGATCTTCTGTTTCAGCTCATCAACTTAACATTTTGCGTTTATATTTTTGTTCAGTTTAATTAGAATCATT
>CM042405.1:25755025-25809450 GCA_023634145.1 Thymallus thymallus
ACACAAATGTATAATAAACTTGAATCAGAAAGCAGTCTTTATTTGCATAAATATTAATTAAAATGGACGAAGCAAATAATAGTACTATAGATACAATAGGTAAAGTATTAGTACCACAACATCATAGAGTACTATAGATACAATAGGTAAAGTATTAGTACCACAACATCATAGAGTACTATAGATACAATAGGTAAAGTATTAGTACCACAACATCATAGAGTACTATAGATACAATAGGTAAAGTATTAGTACCACAACATCATAGAGTACTATAGATACAATAGGTAAAGTATTAGTACCACAACATCATAGAGTACTATAGATACAATAGGTAAAGTATTAGTACCACAACATCATAGAGTACTATAGATACAACAGGTAAATACATGTATGTGGTCTGAGATACAGAGAGAGAGAGAGACCTGATTGTACATGTTGAAGTTGCAGTATCATATTTTATTTATGTAGTATTTTACTAAGTTTCCAATAATGAGGTGTTATTGTGTTTTACTCTACCTCTTACGTGTGAATTTGCTTTAATGTCGTATCTTATGTTTATCTTTGTGTGCAAAAGCAAACAATGAAGCGATATGTCAGAAAGAGAGAGATCCCTGTGTGTTCTGGTCTGACAACTATATTTACAGCTCTCTCTTTGCTAACACACGCGCACTCTCCTCTGCTTCCTGCTATAATCCAAACGTGGTGCATTTATCACCCGTAGATCAATCGTGCAGGCTGCAGTTAATATTTTCTCATGGATAAATCATTTATCTGTTTTTACCACCTTGTGATAGATGGTCCTCTCCCCGTTCTCTTCTCCTCTGCCTCTCTCTTTCCGCTCCGACGGACAAAAGGAAAACAGAAAACACTAATGACACATCAAAACATGCACACTGACTATCGGAAGTCAACTCAGAAATCCAATGTTTTATATTCCTGGGGAAAATAGTGATTTATTTTCTAATCGGATTTTCATTGTGATATAACTCATTTTGGAAATGGTTTATGAATTGAATAAAAGTACATTGCAGTCTCTTTCTCTTCACTCACTCTCTCTCTCTCTCTCTCTCTCTCTCTCTCTCTTTCTCTCTTTCCATCTATCCATCTCTGTTTCTGTGAACAGCAGCAGACAGAGGGTAGACGGTAGTGAGAGTAGACAGTATAGTGAGTAGTGCGGCTGTCTGACGACTGAACTGAATGCTGTGAGTGGCCTCTACTGGCTAACTGGGGGCACCATGAGTCATTCGGTACAGACGAGCCGCAGCGCTGTCAACCCATACACACACACACACACACATGGATGCAAGCAAGCATGCACACACACGCCTATAGTCAGTGGAGTTTTTAGGCATAGGCAACCTAGGCGGTGGGGGCGCCGATTGGGCACTCCCCCGCCCCCACCCGCCCTAAACAATATATACCCCCCCCCCCCAAAAAAAAAAAATCAGCGTTAGAGCTGCTGCTCCATCCAGCTATCCAGCTATGTTTGTAGCATTCCAGCTAGCGATTAGCGTCTGGTAAACTAGCCAGCAGACATTTAGAAGTTGCGCTTTAAATTCATGGACGTCGGGTCCATGAGCACCGGGAGACAGTTTAGGAGCCGCTCTGAATATAACATAGGAGAAACACTGAAAAATAAAACGAATAACACATTAAGTCAAGAATTAATTAAATGTTATCAGTGAAACGATATTGCTGACTGGAGAGATGGTGTTGAGCGAGGGCGGACGGGGTGGTTGACAGTTTATCCATTGAACATTTTCTGACTGCTGTTCTCATGAAAAGATAGAAGCCATCGGGGGCACAATATAGATGGAAGAGGAAAGATGAGGAAGAAAAAATAGTGGTAGGCTTTTTATGGAAATGTTTAAAAGCATCTGCCAGTGTGCTCTTGAGCAAGGCACTTAACCCCAATAGGTCCAGTAAGTCGCTCTGGATAAGAGTGTCTACTAAATGTAAAATGTACATTTAAGTATGCTTGTATGTAGGCCTACAGTATAGTAGCCCTATGTGTGTGTTAGCAGCATAGCCCTAGATAGTCATGGGTGGGTACACTGTGTTTTAGTATGTGTCTGTTAGCAGCATTGAGCTAGCTAGCCAAGCCTGGGTGCACTGTGTTTTAGCATGTGTCTGTTAGCAGCATAGAGCTAGCTAGCCAAGCCTGGGTGCACTGTGTTTTAGTATGTATAGTATGTGTGTCTGTTAGCAGCATAGCGCTAACTAGTCTTGCGTGGGTGCTAGTGAAGTGATGACTGGTCTTATGTAGAGACACAGCATGATTTATGGATCTATGTTAACAGAGGAAAGCAAACCCGGGAGACTGCCCTTACATCAATACTACAATGAGAAGCATCAACCTATTACACAGCTAGATTTATCAGTGGGCCATGCACCCATCAATACTGCTCTGGAGATATGTACAGAGGCGCAACATGTGCAGTGCTATTCTATCTATATGCATCTCTGTGGAAGAGATGGGGACCAGGAAAACACTATGTTTCATTTGTTATGTTTTTATGATAGTTAGCTGCAGATCGGGCAAGTGTTGGAGATGTAACTGTTTTGTAGTTAAAGTATAAAGTGATGTTTGTGTTCATGTACAATATCATCTGCAACAATCATCTGCAACACACACCATAATCATGGTCATTTCAAGATTGATTGAAATTGGACGTCTATCCATGTCCTGATGACATTGGGAAATGCTTATATAACCGGCCACTAGGGGCAACAGTGATCGCTACTACCATCAAGTAGGCTTGAGTGTTCGATCAAAGTTGTGTACAATGGTTTTTTATTTTGGGGTTTTAACCCTATCTCAAATCTTAACGCTTACCTTAACCATTCGGAATGAATGACTAAACTTATCCCTTAACTTCAAAATTTGACGTTTGGTGAAATGGACCGATACAGAGCAGCAGGAGCAACAACAACACTTTGAGATATGACGTTTGGAGTAACGTGGATGAACGTCTAATTCTGCAGTGAGACTGTGAGAGCTTGTTGACGACACAGCAATTAAAAGGGTAAGAAAAGCCCCTATCTCTGTTGTACTGCAGTTGTGGTCCGTTATGGCCTTTTCATTAGCGGTAGCGCTGACAATATGTAATTCAATACAATGTATCAAGTGTGGCTGTTGTGTAACGGTGATACATAAACAACATTTAGACGCACATCGTCGTTCTACAGCCTTTCATTTTTAGTCCTGCTATTTTAGTCCAGATGTATGTATAGTATAATTGACACCATAGGGATATGTACAGTTATACTATTCTAAATGTATATGGTAAGCACACTCTTCCCCATACCCCTAGATGACTCCTGTGATGACTCCACCTCCATCCATACCAATCCATACCAATGTAGTCAAGCTCTCCTCCTCTTCCAGTCCTCTACACAGCAGGCTCAATGATAAATAGACTTATTTCACCAAAATCAAACAGTCACATTGAAATATAGACAAGATAATGCAAAGGTCAACATTGTAATCTGCACCTTTGATCCTTTGATCTTTATAGAATTTCCGGAGTAGCGCCATGATAAATCTAAAACAATGCAATTTGTGTGTGTATGTGTGTGTGTTTGTGTGTGTGTGTGTGTGTGTGTGTGTGTGTGTGTGTGTGTGTGTGTGTGTGTGTGCGTGTGTGCTAATAGAAGTCTAACGATCAGAGCCTTTACGCACTTAGGGAGAGTTTTATTATAATCGCCCTGGAGAAGCTAGCCATGCATTGAGAAGAAGGCATCACACAACAGCCAGTAAACACACACACATCTCACACAGATCCTACTGTTCACTACACATTTTGTGTGTACTGAGTTTACCCTCCCAGATGCTTTACAATGTACAATTAGTTGTTAATGTAATCCCAGTATCATGAAAATAAAATATTCTAAACTGAAAAGCGTGTGTGCCAAGGTGAATAAGGACTGTATAGTAAAAAAATGTAATAATTTGTACAACTGAAGAGACCCCTAAAAAGCTACAATTGTGTCGTTCTGAAGAAGACGGAAAGATTGAGAGCAAACGGGAGCGAGAGAGGGAAAAGGTGGAAAGGGTCGAAGGGAGAGAGAGAGGAAATGTAACATTGAAGGGAGAGTTTGTGCCATTGAATGATGAAAAGTCCATATGTTACAGTGGCATCATAAATTATGTCCAAACGTATGGTGGGGCCAGCGAGGGGTGATCTCAAAATAGGCCACAGTGAGAGACAGGCAGAGGAAACAAATAGCCCCAATATCTGCAGGAGAGACCCACTGCTATACACACGCACACACACATGCATGCACAAACACTGCTGGCCACACGTTTGCCAGGACAGACAAACACACACACACTCGCACAAAAACACACGTATATGCAAGACCTCACACGCACTCACACAAACACTAGGACTGAGTGTGTGTGAAAAATAGAGAGAGAGAGAGCGAGAGAGAGAGAGAGAGAGAGAGCAAGAGAGAGAGAGAGAGAGAGAGAGAGAGAGAGAGAGAGAGAGAGAGAGAGAGAGAGAGAGAGAGAGAGAGAGAGAGAGAGAGCAAGAAAAGATGTGAGGCCGACGGGTTGAAGAGAAAGGAGAAACAGAGAGGGGAAAGGGGGAAGATTGGACGAGGAAAATAGAGAGATGAGGGAGAACGGTATAGAAGCAAGATAGAGATATTATACCACACAAGCACCAGAGCGAAAACTAATCTACCCATCTCCACTCACCTATGCCCGTGGAGAGAGGATAGAGGAGGCAGGGAGGTTATGGGGGAGGTAGAGGGGATGGGGGGAGGTAGAGGGAGTCAGAGGGTGAGTCAGAGTGGAGGGGTAGATTTGTTAGAGTTGTGAATAGGGAAAAGAGAGGGGTTTCCAACTAGCCCTCACAGTCTCACGTCAGAATCCATGTGACATGGCCGGGGGTTTCATGGTGAGTTGGTCCTCAGATTCAGGGTCTGGGGGTCAGGAGGCCCCAGAGAGCTGCTTTACATAACACACTGATGCTGGCCGTTGATTCCAGGTCATTTTGAGCATAGCACACCTACCATCATCCTGCTCTGTTTAATCAACTGTTTTGCTCGTGCAAACTTACTGTTATTCATGAAGGCATCTATTTATATTGGCCAGCTGACAGAACGAGAGAAAGAGCGAGAGAGATAGTTGTTTCAGTGACATCATAGTCGATGTAGTCCTGGCTTGTCCTTACTGGCATGCAGAGCCCTGTGGGCTGCGATACATGTGTGTAAATGTTATGTCCATGTTGTATGTTTGCCTCTGTGTACATGGTTCAATGCATGAGTGTGTGTGTCTCTGTGTATGCTTGTTCATGTGCAGGTACTGTACGTACGTATATACAGTACCTGCACATATGATCATAGATATGTGACCAACCAGCTCGATACGGTCTTATGTAGCAAAATGTTGAAATTCAGTTTTTTACATTGGATAAAGGTAGACATTCAGAGCTAGAAAATGGTATATCATACACTACAGTTGAGGAACAATGGGAAAGTCATTCTGCTTTGAAAGTTGATAAACTTGTAACCGAACTTTTGACAAAATGGCCCTTGAATGTTTTGGTACAGCTATTGGAGAGTCTTCTTGGTCTACACCCATTCAGTATCGTTCACACCCTCTTAAGCCTTAGCCCCACCCATCTCTTTAAGGATTCATATGTGAGGCCATGTGATAAACAGAGTGAGTACAGTAGTGTACTAAACAACCAAAGATTTCAAGACTAAAGGCTGGTTTATACTACTTCTATCGACATGTCTGTATACAGTGCCATCATGAACATTAATTGTCTTCCCACATCAAACTTGTCATTGTTGTTATGAAAAAGTATAAACACAAAAACGACAGGCTGCATGACATCAGCTGCCTGGTGGTCCAAAATAGCATAACTGTTGTGTTTTAGCACCATAAACCCATCCGTTTAAGAATTAATTTATTATATGTCCCTCTAGCAAACCAGGCAAACCAAACGTTCTAAACAATGTTTTGGTTCATTTCCAGCAGTTCAAATAATGACCATATCATATATTGGTGCAGGTCATGTTGTTCTTCACATTACCGTCCCTGGTGAACACACACTATATTTAAAAAAAATCTGTTTATTCATCACATGCACAGGATACAGAAGGTGTAAACGGTACAGTGAAATGGTTACTTGCACAGTGGAGTCTTTTTTTTTTATCTGTAGCTAGCTAGCTAGCTAAACAATGAACCATAATCCCAACTCATAACATTACTACCCTGCATTAATCTACAGGTAGCTAAAGCTAACCAACTAGGTTCAATGTTAGCTAGCTAACATTAGGCTATAACTAACAATGCAAATGGCTCTGAGATACAAATAATATTACTACACAGATCATACACATAACGTTAGCTAGCGAGCCAGCCAGCCGGCCAGCTAACGTTAGCTAGCTAACTAACAGTACGCTGGAACTTGCAATGAAAACGACTTTCTAACAAAATTTGAAATGTATAATATCTGAAAATGTAGCTAGCTAGACTCTCTTATTCGTATACATGGATGGACTCTTCTCCCGGATGCCATGGTTGCCCTTAGTTTGAAGATGTAATCCGGAGACAGGTGTTTTATACAACATCCTTTTTCAACTCCCTCTGCATTTTTGCAATCAAACGCCTGAATTTTCTCCATCTCCTTAGCTATCATACACTGCTTCCACCGGGCATTCCACTGATTTCAAAACTCAGTCCTCCAGAAAGTGGAGAGCATTAGCAACACTTTTGCAGTTCTTTGTGATATCTTTCAAAAAAGCTGCATTAGAAAGGACTACTTACACATACTGAGCATCATGTTATAGACAGAAGCGTGCTACATGGCAGACCAATCCAAACTCATCTCTGGGCATGTCCAGCCCATCATTATCTCAGCCAATCATGGATATTCATATTGTATACAAGTTTGTTATCAAGGCAAATGAAAGTTCACATGTTCCAGAAGGCATTTCTGCCAAAAAACACTTTTTTTTTTTTTTTTAAGGATTTACATTCAAATGCCTCTCCTGTGAAGTAGTGGTAGACGTTGGATGTGGTGTCAAACTATCACGGATTACAAAGGGAATCCCAGACATGAGCTGCCCAGAGACACAAGCCTACCAGACAAGCTAAATTCCTTCTATGCTCGCTTTGAGGCAAGCAACACTGAACCATGCGTGAGCATCAGCTGTTCTGGACGACTGTGTGATCACGCTCACAAGGCCGCAGAGCCAGACAGAGTACCAGGACGCATACTCAGAACATGTGCTGACCAGCTGGCAAGTGTCTTTACTGACATTTTCAACCTCTCCCTGACCCATTCTCTAATACCTACATGTTTCAAGCAGACCACCATAGTCCCTGTGCCCAAGAACGCCTGTCTAAATGACTACCGCCCCGTAGCATTCACATCTGTAGATATGAAATGCTTTCAAAGGCTGTCATGGCTCACATCAACACCATCTCCCCAGACACCCTGGACCAACTCCAATTCGCATACCGCCCCAACAGATCCACTGATGACACAATCTCTATTGCACTCCACACTGTTCTTTCCCACTTGTACAAAAGGAACACCTATGTGAGAATGCAGTGAATTGACTACAGCTCAGCATTCAACACCACTGTGCCCTCAAAGCTCATCACTAAGCTAAGGTCCCTGGGACTGAACACCTCCCTCTACAACTGGATCCTGGACTTCCTGATGGGCCGTCCCCCAGGTGGCGAGGGTAGGCAACAACACATCTGCTACGCTGACCCTCAACATGGGGGCCCATCAGTGGTACGTGCTTAGTCCCCTCCTGTACTCCTTGGTTACCTACGACTGCCTGGCCGCGCACAACTCTAACACCATCATTAAGTTTGCCAACGACATGGCGGTGGTAGGGTCACCGATGACGATGAGACAGCCTATAGGGAGGAGGTCAGAGACCTGGCACTGTGGTACCAGGACAACAACCTCTACCTCAATGTCAGTAATACAAAGGAGCTGATCGTGGGCTACAGGAAACTAAAGGCCGAGCACGCCCCCTATTCGCATCGACGGGACTGTAGTAGAGTTGGCCGAGAGCTTCAAGTTCCTCAGTGTCCATATCACTAAGGATCTATCATGTTCCAAACACACCAACACAGTCATGAAGAGGGCACGACAATGCCTCTTCCCCCTCAAGAGGCTGAAAAGATTTGGCATGGGCCATCAGATCTTAAAAAAGTTATACAGCTGCACCATTGAGAGCATCTTGACTGGCTGCATCACCACTTGGTATGGCAACTGCTTGGTATTGGAACGCATGGCGCTACAGAGGGTAGTGCCCTACGGCCCAGTACTGAGGTTGAGCTCCCTGCCATCCAGGACCTCTATACCAGGCAGTGTCAGAGGAAGGCCCACAAAATTGTCAAAGACTCCAGCCACACAAGCCACACATTCACACATACTTACACTGACACCCCAACAAACACACACACACACACACACACACAACATACACTGCTGCTAGTCACTTTACCCCTACCTATACAGTATGTACAGTACATCGCTACCTCAGCTGCCTTATTACCCTTGCAGATCGACTCAGTACTGGTACTCTCTATATATAGCCCTGTTATTTTTACTCATTATTGTAATTTGGTATTCACTGTGTAACTATTTTTTTTTTGTCTTTAAATCTGCATTGTTGGAAAAGGACCTGTAAGTAAGCAGTTCACTGATAGTCTACATCTGTCTACGAAGCATGTGACGAATACAATGTGATGTGTGTGTGAATGGCTACCTTCCTGCAGTGACAGACAGCAGCAGTCAGAGGAACAGTGGGAAGGAGGAGAGCATTGTCCATTTACAGGCTGCCAGATGAGACCTGCAGAACGCTATACACTACAGGGGTGAAAGTAGATTTAATTTCTTCCCGGTGCGAGACCTCCAATGTACACTTGCTTGCGTGTGGTCCTAATCATAGAATTAAACATATAATTACATATATAATGCCTATTAATTAAATAGGATCTCCAAGGGCCTGGTCGTAAAGATTTGTCATATAACTCATTAAACTGGTTTAAATTTTATCGTGGCATGAACACAACCAGTCATTATGTTTTCCTCTGATTGTCAAACAACCCTTTTAAGGTCTCCTTTACTAAGCTAACCGCTCATGTTCATCCACTCGCAACATACAATTTTTCCAGCCTCGAAACAGTGGTGAATGGAAAGACACAAAACACAGAAAAGTGTAGGCCTAATGACGTTTGAAGACTCAATTCATGCATTCATTGCTGTCAGCGCGTGTCTCGGTGTCGGCCACTCATCTCTGCCCTGGCAAAATGTCAGTGTTCTCATTGAACCACATCACATTTTGGAGTGTACGCTATACCACCCGTTTTCAAGTCCATTCGTACATTTTTAAACCTTTATTTAACTAGGCAAGTCAGTTAAGAACATGTGGTAATGATAAATAATGGTGTCATAGCCTACAGTTTTCTTGACATTTTTTTTACTGTGATAGGCTCATGTTTTACCAGTACGGCGTACCACCACTATTTATTTTGCCAGGACGCCATACCAGACAGCCTTACTTTCACCCCTGACTATGCTACACTACTCTACACTACACTACAGCACGTATAGTGCTGGCACGTATAGTGCCTCTCGACAAAATCACACTACCTACCAGCACTACGAGCACAGCACCACCCAGCCCAGAGTAGAATAGAATAGAATAGAGTAGAGTAGAATAGAGTAGAGTAAATATACTAAAGTAAAATAGAATAGAGTTGAATAGAATAGAGTAAATAGAGTAAAGTAAAGTAGAATAGAATACAGTAGACTATAATAGAGTAGAGTAGAGTAAAGTAGAATAGAGTAGAGTAAAACAGAACAGAGTAGAATATAGTAGAATAGAACATAATAGAGTAGAATAGAACATAATAGAGTAGAGTAAAGTAGAATAGAATAGAACAGAGTAGAACATAATAGAGTAGAATAGACTAGAGTAGAGTACAATAGAATAGTGCAGACTCAGTCCAGCCCAAATCCACTGGTGATACAAGACCACTCACTAAAGATTAGATTAAAGGAGCCACCACTTCTTTAGTTTGTATTTTCTTTCATGTCAGAGAGACTAGCAGAGTGAAAAGGGTCTTGTAAACGACTTCCCCTCTTTACACTACAGAGCCAACAACAAGACAATCACTTCTGAACTTCTCCAGTGATCATTCACTCTGTCTCTTTCCTTTTACCTCTGTGATTTAGAGATTACCATTGTCTTCTTCTCGAGAGGCAAAACACAGAGGGCCAGCTTAGGGTTTTGATCAACAACAAAACAACATGTATTTGTATAATGTGGGACAATCTTTCTCTTGTTATTTAACTTGATAACTCAGGGACTGTTCTTCTCTCAGAGAGCCAGGGGTGTGGTTTGATCTTGACGGTGTGTCGCACGGGTCTGTGTGTGTGTCGTACGGTGTGGTTCCTAAGAAGCTGTCCTGAACCTGGGTATTTATTTACTCCATAAATCATCACATTACACATCATAAGTAGGCCATCATAATTAATTGGCCAAGAGAGAGTCTCACTGACAGCAAGCCTCCAGCGGCCACACGCGCGCGCACACACACATGTATGAAAACAGACAAACAAGCATGAAAACACACACACACACACACACACACACACAAGCACAAAAACATGTACCACTGCTGTGTGTGCATTTGTTTGAGAAAGAGAGAGAGGGAGTGAAAAAGAGAGAGCAATAATGACGGCATAAACCCTACAAAAAAATACAAAATCTATTCAGATTTATCATGTACATTCGCAATCAATTTTCATGGTCAATTGAAAACTTCAGTACAAAGAACAGCCAAAACCCTTGACCTTAATGTCAATTTTCTATATTCAATGTAAAATACTATCATTAAAGTATTGGATTTACATCAAGTCATTACAAGTCTTTTGAAACGTCTACTGTATAGTTTCACTGTTATGTTGATCATAGCCTTACTGTGCTCTTTCAATCGCTGCTGTCCATCTCGCTCATCTGTCCTTATCCCTTAGATGTCCTCTCTCTCTCCATCCTCTCTCTATCGCCTCTCTCTCACTCTCTTTTTCCATTCTTTTTCTCTCTCCTTCCTTTCCCGATTTCCTTCACACCCCTCTCTCCATCCAACCTGTCTTTGTGTAGCTATGAGTAGCGCCTGTATTTAGCCTAGCACTAAACACTGCTCCATCTCTTCCCCCTCTCCTCTCCTCTTCTTTACATCACAGATCCCATTGTTATCTCTAAACCAAAGGAAGTTGCATTTAAAGCAATAAATTCACCAGAAGGAAAGGTCACTATCAGTGGTCGGTATGTATAAAGCATAATGAACAAACTGACTATAATGAATGTGTGTGTGTGTGTGCAAATGTTTGTGTGACTCTGACCTAACGCTACTGAAAGAGAGGAGAGCCTTTCAAACAGTGCTGATAGAGAGGAAGAGCAAGGGAAGGCGACGCCAGTGAAAGAGAGAGGTAAGGTGACCCTGTGCAGGAAGAATGGATGACCCCTGATGTCTATCTGGTGATCCGGAGAAAGCAGATGTGATTGCGTTTGAATAATTAAATGGCCGTTCAACACGACCAGAAACACACACCTAAACAAACACACATTAAACTCCTTTTCACATGAATAGCTGAGTTGCTGTTCTCTAAACTGTGGATAAAGCTATTATCTATTTGCTCGATGTATAAATAAAATCAAGGATTTCTCATCTCATATCTGCATAAAAGAGGTTTTATGGTCTTTTTTCATTATTGAGTATGGAAATATTCATAAGGGTGGTAGGCTTTGTAATCAGTATAAATAAATTGCAGTTCTTCTCCGCCTAAGATTTGAGTCTTCAGAGGTCACAACCATAGAAATAGTGTTCTATTGATTGATCTATGATTCTGTTTCTATGGTCAAAACAATGCATGGTAAAAAGAAAACCCCAACAGAAGACATGTCTCATGTGATGAGCAGATATTTAATGTGGATTGGAATGAGAAGGTAATGTATAGCTGCTCTCCCTCACTCTGATGTAAATGGGTCCCTAAGCCTCAGACACAGATTTATTGGCATCATTTCCCCATCTCTTGCTCACTCTCGCAAATACACACAAAAACACACACACATGCACACAGACACTCACTCACTCACGCACACACACACGTACAATCTCCCAGTTAGCAGCAACCAAGGTAGGAGGAGGAGTGTGTGTGTGTGTGCTTGCATGCATATGTGTGTGTATGTGTCTGGGGATAGGGGTCAAGGTCATCCGGTTTTAGCTGGGTCAAGTTCACTCTGCCTCCTCCACTGCTGCTCCCTTCTGCATTCAATTACCCAGCAGCCAACTCACTCCACATTAACATGACAACCTGTTTTGAATTTTCACCCTAACCCTTAGCTAGTACAGTTGCTGGATCTTAATTTGGGCCAGTTTGCTACAGCAGGAAAATAATCCTGCAGCAACAGGAAATGTTCATTATTATGTGGATTATAATTAATTGACATTTTTGTAGGTGCTAATATATTTATCGTAAGGGAAAATCAAGTTGAAATTAGAAACTTCAGAAGTCCTGCATCACAGAAACGTTTTCCTGCATCTGTACCTACCCTACACCCTTACACAGATCATGCCTACAGTATCTATCTATCTACACTATACTGTATAGACAAAAGTATGTGGACAGCAGCTCAAATTAGTGGATTCGGCTATTTCAGCCACACCCGTTGCTGACAGGTGTATAAAATTGAGCACACAGCCACGCAATCTCCATAGACAAACAATGTCAGTAGAATGGCTTTGCTGAAGAGCTCAGTGACTTTCAACGTGGCACCGTCATAGGATGCCTCCTTTCCAACAAGTCAGTTCGTCAAATGTCTGCCGTGCTAGAGCTGCCCTTGTTACCTGTAAGTGCTGTTATTGTGAAGTAGAAACTTCTAGGAGTTTCAGCTCAGCCGTAAAGTGGTAGGCCACACAAGCTCACAGAACGGGATCGCTGAGTGCTGAACCTCGGTTACTATCGAGTTCCAAACTACCTCTGGAAGCAACGTCAGCACAAGAACTGTTCATCTGGAGCTTCATGAAATGGGTGAGCAGCCACACAGAAGCCTAAGATCCCCATGCGCAATGCCAAGAATCGGCTGGAGTGGTGGAAAGCTTGCCGCCGTTGGAGCTGTGGAAAGCAGTGTGTATAAGTGTTCTCTGGAATGATGAATCACGCTTCACCAACTGGAAGTTTGACCAACGAATCTGGGTTTGGCGGATGCCAGGAGAATGCTACCTGCCCGAATGCACAGTGCCAAGTTTGGAGGAGGAGGAATAATGGTCTGGGGCTGTTTTTCATGGTTCGGGCTAGGCCTCTTAGTTCCAGTGAAGGGAAATCATAACGCTACAGCATAGAATGATATTCTAGACGATTCTGTGCTACCATCTTTCTGACAACAGTTTGGGGAAGGCCCTTTCCTGTTTCAGCATGACAATGCCCCGTGCACAAAACGACGTCCATACAGAAAACGTTTGTTGAGATCGGTGTGGAAGAACTTGACTGGCCTGCACCGAGCCCTGACCTCAACCCCATCGAAAACCTTAGGAACGAAATGGAACGCCGACTGCAAGCCAGGCCTAATCGCCCAACATCAGTGCCCGACCTCACTAATGCTCTTTTGGCTGAATGGAAGCAAGTCCCCACAGCAATGTTCCAACATCTAGTGGAAGCCTTCCCAGAAAATTGGAGGCTGTTATAGCAGCAAAAGGGGAGGCCAACTCCATATTAATGCCCCATCTATTTATCTATTACTGAACAAAGATATGAGCGCAGCATGTAAAGTATTGTTCCCTTTTTTCATGAGCTGAATTCTTTTTTTTAAATCCACATGCACAAAATGCTTATTCTCTCAAATTCTGTGCACAAATAAATATTTTTTTTTACCTTTATTTATCTAGGCAAGACAGTTAAGAACAAATTATTATTTTACAATGACTGCCTACAATGGCCAAACTCGGACGACGCTGGGCCAATTGTGCGCCACCCTATGGGACTACAGACAACCTGGATTCAAACCAGGTTGTCTGTAGTGACACCTTTAGCACTGAGATGCAGTGTCTTAGACCACTAAGCCACTTGGGAGCCCTTCTATGAAGTGTAACTCAGTAAGTTTACATCCCTGTTAGTGAGCATTTCTCCTTTGCCAAGATTATCCATCCACCTGGACAGCTGTGGCATATCAAGAAGCTGATTAAACAGCATGATCATAACACAGGTGCACCTAGCTCTTTCATTATTTTTTTATTTTGTACTTATCTATTTTTTACTTAACACTTATTTTTCTTAAAACGGCATTGTTGGTTAAGGGCTTGTAAGTAAGCATTTCAGTGTAAGGTCTGCACCTGTTGTATTCAGCAAATGTGACAATTTGATTTGATTTGTGCTGGAGACAATGAAAGGCCCCTCTAAAATGTGCAAGAGTGTGCAATTGGCATGCTGACTGCAGGAATGTCCACCAGAGCTGTTGCCAGATAATATATTGTTAATTTCTCTACCATAAGTTGCCTCTAACGTCATTTTAAAGAATTTGGCAGTACATCCAACCGGCCTCACAACCACAAACCAAGTGTAACCACGCCAGCCCAGGACCTCCACATCCGGCTTCTTCACCTGCTGGATCGTCTGATGAGGGGAAGTATTTCTATCTGTAAAAAGCCCTTTTGTGGTGAAAAACTCATTCTGATAGGCTGTGCCTGGCTCCCCAGTGAGTGGACCTATGCCCTCCCAGGCCCACCCATGGCTACGCCCCTGCATAGATTAGGGTTAGGGATAATTTATTTAAATTGACCGATTTCCTTCTGTGAAGTGTAACTCAAATTGTTCAATATACACAGTATATCTATCTATATATCTTTCAATAGACCCAGGAAGCCGAACCCACTTTTCATTATCACAAAATACTCAGCAATGGACCGTCAATACCTTTGAACCTTAAAAGCCAAGGTATTTATTGGTCCAGGGCAACAGTACTTCAAGTCTTTGAAAGGTGATGCTAACTAAAACCTCCACAACAAGTGTTCACCTCAAGGCTCCTCTATAGGTTTAACCAGGGTGTAAGGGTGTAGTGTAAACTCAGCAGCAGCCTCAGCCCAGGTATGGGTGGCATCTCTCTAATCCGATAAGTACTTTCTGTCTCTTTGTTGGGGACTGAAGTTAGCAGAGAGTACGACTTGTCCTCTCTCATTGATCAGAAATTCAATTCAAAGTCTATAAATATAAATAAATGAGCTTCAGTGAGCCGGGGCCCTCCTTTCTCACCGACACGCACACACACACAAACACACACACACACACACACACACAAACACACACACACACACACACACACACACACACACACACACACACTTTCAGGTGCCAGCTGGGTGGAAATCAGATCTATAATCCTTCAGCGGAGACAGCAGAGTCTCCAATAAGGGACACACACACACACTCACACACACACACATACACACACACACACACACACACACACACACACACACACACACACACACACACACACACACACACACACACACACACACACACACACACACATACACACACACACACACATACACACAAACACACACAGTGAGTCATTCACATGCAAAACTGGGACGGAGGTGGCAGAATTAAATGAATTCCCAAGTAATGGAATGAATGACGCAACTTGAAAGAATCACTCACACTTGCATACATCTCATACATGACTAGTGTCTGAAGACAGAGGTGGAGAGAGAGAAAGAGAGAGAGAGAGTTAGCAAGCAACAGTGAGGGAGGGAGTGGTAGAAAAACGAGAGAGTGGTAGAGAGAGAGAGAGAGAGAGAGAGAGAGAGAGAGGGTGGGGAAAAAAGCGAGATGGCTAAGTCTAAATTAAGATGTTAGATGTGAGGTATCCAATAGGACCTTGACATAACTGTTGACCCACTCATGACAGGATCACAGTGGCGCGGATTTGGAATTCTATTAGTATTACCTCTGGAGGGAGGGAGAAAGTCTGGGAGTCATCAGGAAAGCAAATCCATAGCTTCTATCCATCAGCCAATTACAGCTGTTAAAGTGGTATTAGATGGGTATTGACAATGAGAGAGGGGTGGGGTGGAGGAGAGGTGAGAGGGGAGGAGAGGGGAGGGGAGAGGGAAGGAGGAGGGGAAGGAGAGGAGAGGGAAGGAGAGAGGGTTAGGAGAAGAGAGGAGATGAAAGAGAGCAGGAGGGGAGGGGGAGGAGAGATTTAAAGAGCTCAATTGGGGGAGAAAAAGAGAGGGACAAATTAAGAGAGGAGGGGAAATGGAAGGAGAGACATTGTGAAAGGAGGGGTGAAAGTGGTAGAGGGAGAATAATAGAGGGGGTAAAAGAGAGAAGAAGAGTGGAGAGAAGAAGAGTGGAGAGAAGAAGGTTGGAGAGAAGAAGAGTGGAGAGAAGAAGAGTGGAGATAATAAGGTTGGAGAGAAGAAGAGTGGAGGGAAGAAGGTTGGAGAGAAGAAGAGTGGAGAGAAGAAGAGTGGAGAGAATAAGGTTGGAGAGAAGAAGAGTGGAGAGAAGAAGAGTGGAGGGAAGAAGGTTGGAGAGAAGAAGAGTGGAGAGAAGAAGAGTGGAGAGAAGAAGAGTGGAGATAATAAGGTTGGAGAGAAGAAGAGTGGAGAGAAGAAGAGTGGAGGGAAGAAGGTTGGAGAGAAGAAGAGTGGAGAGAAGAAGAGTGGAGAGAATAAGGTTGGAGAGAAGAAGAGTGGAGAGAATAAGATTGGAGAGAAGAAGAGTGGAGAGAATAAGGTTGGAGAGAAGAAGAGTGGAGAGAAGAAGAGTGGAGAGAAGAAGCGTGGAGAGAAGAAGAGTGGAGAGAAGAAGAGTGGAGAGAAGAAGAGTGGAGAGAAGAAGCGTGGAGAGAAGAAGAGTGGAGAGAAGAAGAGTGGAGAGAAGAAGCGTGGAGAGAAGAAGCGTGGAGAGAAGAAGCGTGGAGAGAAGAAGCGTGGAGAGAAGAAGAGTGGAGAGAAGAAGAGTGGAGAGAAGAAGCGTGGAGAGAAGAAGAGTGGAGAGAAGAAGAGTGGAGAGATGAAGAGAGGAGAGAAGAAGAGTGGAGGGAAGGCCAAATGAGATGAGCGAGTAAGAGATGGATGAAGATATGATGAGATATGATTATGAGATGGTAAGCATGACTTTGTGATTCTCAGATTTGAAATCAATTTGAAGATTTTGAGGTTTATTAAAAACAATTAGAAGACACTGTGCGATACTATTTCGTTGTAATCAAACACGCAGTTTCACCTTCAGGCCAGTCCACTGTAGGATGCAGTCTATAGGGACCCGTATTGCACAGAAAATAACCCTTCTGCTCTTCACAGATAGTCAATACACATCACACAGAAACACAGAAAAACACTGTTCATATGAACTATTCTAATACAGAGTAAAAGTCAGGGTGAGAAAAGAGGGGAAGAGAGTGAGGGAAGGGAGGAGAGAGAGAGGAGGAGAGAAAAAGATAGAGCGAGTGAGAGAGAGAGAGAGAGAGAGAGAGAGAGAGAGAGAGAGAGAGAGAGAGAGAGAGAGAGAGAGAGAGAGAGAGAGTAAACTCAAAGCGATGTAATGAATTTATGCCTGGCTGGCAGATCTTTATAAGTTATTGGAAAAATAGCTGGGTTCTGTATTGACACAGCTGGGTAAGAATCAATACAATGAGAAGGAGCAATACATTTTAATTTAAAAGTGCTCAAACTTCAGCAGCAAATCCATGCAGCTCAGATCCACACACACACACACACACACACACACATACTTGGCTTAGCGACTGCTAGATCAGAATCCCAGTCACCCTGACCCCACACACAAATACATATGTGTGCACACACCTTATAGACATGCCCTGTCACTTTGTATGGACTCCACATGAACTGTGGGGCAGAGGAGTACAGTGAGGGGGACTGTGAAGAGGACAAGGATGTTCAAGGAGGTGTGGCTTCTTCTTCTTCTGGTTCTTCTGGTTCTTCTTCTTCTGGTTCTTCTTCTTCTGGTTCTTCTTCTTCTGGTTCTTCTTCTTCTTCTTCTTCTTATTCTTCTTCTTCTTCTTCTTCTTCTTCTTCTTCTTCTTCTTCTTCTGGTTCTTCTTCTTCTTCTTCTTTATCTTCTTGCAAAGGCCGATTTCGCACACAGCGTAGAATAAAGTAATTTGTAAAAAGCAGTAAAATAATCCTCCTGCACAGGGATTTGATTATATATTAAAAAAATAATAATAATGATCATTTCTAGCAGGAAATTAGATTACAGCAATGTAGTCTCAGGGCAATTTGTATTATTCTGTATCTAAATCTGTGAACTCCATTTAGTATGATATGTTACGTTAGGTTATATTATGAATGGAATAGCGGTCGTATCATTGTAACTAGTGGACGTATAGGATCATACGTCTTACCCGATTGTACAATTGCATATGAATTGGATGACGTATAGTATTGCACGTCTTTATCTGAGACCAGGTTGCTTGTTGCGCAATTATAACAAAGGAGCATTGCAGGGATAATTTACGTTGGCGGTTAGGGGAACTAACAACAAAATGTACGTAGCAGGTTATGGTGAATTGGGTTAAGTTTAGAACAAAGGTTAAGGGTTAGAGAAAGGGTTAGCTAAAATGCTACAGTTGTCTCCGAAGCGACTCAAACAATAAGCCCACCCATCCTACCCGACAAACCTCCATACTTTTGTTTCTGTCTCAAGTAACCAGACCATTAGTAGGTATCATAAATCTTGGATGTGCTCACAAAGTATATTTCGTTTGTCTCTGAGGCCAGGCTGGCTACAACAGGCTGTAGCTTAGGTGTGAGATCTAGTGAGAGAGAGAGAATTGCTGGTTTTCCATGAATTTATGTAAATCTCTAGGCTCATTTGAATTTCCTGTGGCGCAGGAAAATTCTCTGCGACAACAGGGTGAGAAAAATTAAGATACTACATATGTACTATAATAGAATAAAATATTGTACTATAATAGAATATTATAGTACATGAAAGTTAGCATAGAAGAGTACATTAAAGCTAGTTGAAGCTAGCAGAGAAAAGGACATGTCTAAGAGCCTCGGTTGACTTCTCCCACTAATCAGACTCTCCCTGGGATAAGCGTTCTTTTATAGACAGACGTATAGCAGCATTTCCCATTTCACACAAACACACACAAATACAAACACAGACAAACACACACACGTACATGCACGCACGCACGCATACACACGTCTGTCATTGTGAGTAAATGACTTTGAGGAGGCGAAACTCAACACACACACAACCACACACACAATGTCTGCCACACACAGGTGCACAGAGACATGAGGTAAAACAGGTATGATCTATTTTTCATCCCAGCTATCAATAACAGTTTAAGTGCATCATAGCGGACAGCTCTCGTCTCTGTATGGTTATGGCTCCCTCCCTCCTTCACCCCCTCCTCCCCATCCTCTCCTTTCCGCCTCGGAAGCCTGTGATTCCCGGGAACGGGGAACCGTCTATAAATCACAAACAAACACATTTCCTGGAAGGGAGAAGGGATTGAGTTAACCTCTTCTTCTCCTCTCTCCTCCGCTGGCTGGGAAACAGGGTTAATATAATGTACTGGATGATATGCATGATGAGCACTGTGATGAGACTGTGTGTATGGGTGTGGGGGTCATGTAGGTGTGTGTGTCTCTGTGTGATGCTAGTGAGCAGGACAGTTACTGTAGCAGAGACAGACAGACAGACAGACAGACAGACAGACAGACAGACAGACAGACAGACAGACAGACAGACAGACAGACAGACAGACAGACAGACAGACAGACAGACAGACAGACTGACTGACTGACTGACTGACTGACTGACTGACTGACTGACTGACTGACTGACTGACTGACTGACTGACTGACTGACTGACTGACTGACTGACTGACTGACTGACTGACTGACTGACTGACTGACTGACTGACTGACTGACTCACTGACTCACTGACTGACTGACTGACAGCAGGACAGTTACTGTACCAGAGACTGACAGACAGACAGCAGGACAGTTAATGTACCAGAGACTGACAGACAGACAGCAGGACAGTTACTGTACCAGAGACTGACAGACAGACAGCAGGACAGTTAATGTACCAGAGACTGACAGACAGCAGGACAGTTGCTGTACCAGAGACTGACAGACAGACAGCAGGACAGTTGCTGTACCAGAGACTGACAGACAGACAGCAGGACAGTTAATGTACCAGAGACTGACAGACAGACAGCAGGACAGTTACTGTACCAGAGACAGACAGACATCAGGCCAGTTACTGTACCAGAGACTGACAGACAGCAGGACAGTTAATGTACCAGAGACTGACAGACAGACAGACAGACAGACAGACAGACTGACTGACTGACAGACAGACTGACAGACAGACTGACAGCAGGACAGTTAATGTACCAGAGACTGACAGACAGACAGCAGGACAGTTACTGTACCAGAGACTGACAGACAGACAGACAGCAGGACAGAGGAGGATACATTCCACAACAGATGGCAGACCAACTCCATTATACCAGAAGTCTGTCCTCCACTGTTGATTCGTCTCAATAAATGAATCTTCCTGATCAATAATGTGTGTTAATTCCTTCCCATCTCCTCCCTAAACACTCATAACTCACTCCCGTCAGCGCCAGTCAGCTCCTTGTACAAGATTAGGTGAGGCGGATCATAGACACTGATATAAGCCCAGTTTGTGTTTGCCTGCTAATGGTTAAGGTTAGGATTTGGGGAGAGTGATTTAACTTATCCCTGGCGTAAACTGAAAGGGTTCTTCAGCTGTCCCTAAAGGACAGGGGTGTCAAACTCTTTCCACGGAAGGCTGAGTGTCAGCGAATTTACATTTTAGTAATTTAGCAGACACTCTTATCCAGAGCGACTTACAGTTAGTTAGTGCATACATGTTTATACTTTCTTTCGTACTGGTTCCCCATTAAGACCAACACAACCAGGTGAGGGGAGTTCCTTACTAATCAGTGACCTTAATTCATTAATCAAGTACAAGGGAGGATTGAAACCCAGCAGACATTTGGACCTCAATGGAATAAGTTTGACACATGTGACATAGGAGAACCATTTTTGGTTTTATGTAGAAGCCTCTGAGGAAAGGGTTCTACATGGAACCCAAAATAGTTCTACCTGGAACCAAAAGGTTTCTACCTGGAACCTAAAAAGGTTCTTCAAAGAGTTGTCCTATGGGGACAGCCAAAGAACCCTTTTAGGTTCTAGATTGCACCTTTTTTTCTAAGAGTGTAGTGCTATTTGTAGGTAAACTAGCAGCACTAGTAGTGTTATTTATTTGTAGGTAAACAGGTACTATCAGTAATTAAGGTCTGGTCTTAGAGGGAGGGGGCCGACATCTGTTTTCTTCCTGCACAATTAGCATAATTAATTAACATTAATCAATCCAAACAAATTATTTTTTAACACCTAGAATAAATCACGGGGCATCTCTCTCACCACTGGCCCAGTCTGCTGAGAACAGGCTCATTGATCAACAGCAAATGAGACAACGTACCGCAATGAGCCGTATTGTATTCCTGCATCTGAAGCACACCCTGATCATTAGTCAGACAAAACAGATGGATGGAGGGATAGAGCGAGAACTCCTCTCCTCCTTTCCTCTTTTTCCTTCTCCATCTGTCCCTCACCTCGTCACAAACACTGTTTTAGGTGATAGAACCGCTAAATATGCTAATGCTATGAGATGGGAGGAAAGGTGAAAAAAGCATTTTCCCTTTTAAAATGATAAACACTATTGAACGTGCACGCACACAGAGCCACACAACCACGAGCACACTCATACCTATAAACATAGATTCCAATGTGTGGTGAGGGGTTTATGAAGAGACATGGAGAGGCCCGTGGGGATTCCAGCCCCACACAGGGAGCTATATTGCTGCCAGCTTCCTGCTAGTCCGATGGGTTAATCACAGAGGCAAGGGGAAAGGTGCTATCTGCTCCACACACTGCCACTTTTATTGATTCCATTTACACCCTGAACGCCGCCATGACACTCCTTTAACTATTAAATTGGCCCAAAATAGATTTTTCCATTTTACGCTGCAGAGACAGGGAAAACATTAGAGCAGAACCGAAGTGATATAAATGTATCAAAAAACAGATGAACAAACATTGCGGAAGATTTATTACCTGCATTTTTTTTTATATATCGGAGGAGGATGAATTGATTTTGGTTGGAGGTATAAGCAACAATTTATTGGGTGGGAAGATGCATTATTTTCCGATTGTTATCAAGCTACAGTAAAACTGATTTGTGTCCTATTGCGTTTTATGGATAAAACGGCAGAGGAACCTCCAATGATTTAGATGGAATGTATTAATCAGAGGCAGCCACTGTTAACCATACATCTAGAACTAAAGAAAGGCTCTGACGTGTATTTCTGCCCGGCTGTTTTGGCGGCTCCATCTCCCTGCCTTTCCGCCCCGGCGGGGACACACTCCTTTTTAATGTTATGGGGCTTCAAGTAGCTTTAAGTCATCCATGCGGTAAATAAGTGGGGATTACGGCTGTTAATTGTTTTCCTGCCCCTGTAGAAGTGCCAATCCTTCACACAGCTACCGTTGTGACCTCCAGTGACTCTCTGAGGCAGAGGCTTGTCTTTACTCTGTATACCAGCTCTCTCCTTTTAAAGACAATACTCCCACAGAAAGACAACCTTTAGTTTGGATACAATGGAGAATAGCTACACGTTGTTTTGATGCTGCCATTGCTTGTTGTGGCAACGTTTGAACCATAATGGACTTCAGAAAGGATCCTTGCCTTGTACAGAGGAGTTGACCGATTTTGAATAGGAAATACTATGCAGAATCCTTCTAAATGACAAATACTCCAGGTATAACCCACGGAAAGAGAGCAGCGGAACATTTAGGACTGGTTTCCCGAGCACAGATGAATAAGCCTACTCCTGGACTAAACTAAGCATGCTCAATGGAGAATCTCATAATGGCCATTCATGGGAGGAATTGCCCATTACATTAAGTCCAGAGGTGCCCCAGACCAAACCCATTACTAAAGGCCAAACAACACTGCCACACTGGCATAATGTGGAGAAACCCAGAGCTCTCTAAAGCAAAACGACCGGTAAGTAATGACAAACTCTTTGGCCAGGGCAGCGGACAGGAACCCCTTTAGCACCAAAAATAGGAATAAATAAACCCCCCAATAGAAACAGAAAGGGCTATGCTGTGTGACTGCGTGAGTTTATTTGAGCTGATTTGATAGTTAGATTGGAGAAGTTCTCCCTGGTAATGGTGTTTTAGCTGTGTGTGTTAGTTGGGCCTGACTGGTGTGATTGGGGTTGAGAAAGGTAATCTATCAGGGGCAATAGACTCCCTACAGGCCAGCGGAGGGCGGGGGGAGGGGGGAGGGGGGAGGGGGGGGGGGATCGGCAGGGAAAACAGAGAGGGATGGACTGAACGACACATTTTCTTGAATGTGCTGGAGCAGGACACACACTGGGGCAACAACGCTGGTGAAGTAAAGATACACTCACCTACACACACTTGACTGTTGAAAGCACACATACACATGCACGCACGCACACACACACACACACACACACACACACACACAGAAATGGGATCAGGGGCCAAGGTACATCACGGCTGAACCATAACCACAGAGGCCCAGAGAGGGCAAGGGTCAAGGTCTTTACGAGGAACCAAACCTCAGCTTAGAAATATAGACACACACACTCTCTCTCTATGCCTTAAAAGATGGATTGCAGTGCTGACTGGGGATTGCCCAGATTAGGTTCAATTCCCAGCAATTACAGGGTGTTTCAGGAAATAAACTGCTAATACACACAAGTTCATAATGCTCTGCTGTTACTGGAGGAATCAATCTGAGATTATAGAATTTGACATTATAACATAAAATAAAGCCATTCTAAGGAAAATGGAATTAGAAGTGATACACACACACACACACGCACACACACACACACACACACACACACACACACACACACACACACACACACACACACACACACACACACACACAATCATAAAATGCCAACAGAAGCACAGACCCAAGCCTGCACCCACGTTGATGCACAAGCAGCTCTCTCTTAGCAAGCCAACAAGAGAGGAAGACAGACAGACCAGTGTGTGTGTGTGTGTGTGTGTGTGTATGTGTTTGAGTGTGTGTATGCAAGCCTGTTTGTGTGTGTGTGTGTCCTTGTGTGTGTGTCAGTTCTGATTGCTCATGACTTCATTAATCTCTGCAGTGTGGTTATGATTAGCTTTCCCAGCTACGCTAGAGGACGCCCAACCCTTCGCCTGACAGGGTGGTGGCACACGCGCACACACACACATTCACACACAAACACACAAACACACACACACACACACACACAGGTCTATGGCCATCGCTGCCATGATCCCCAATTAGTCCTGGCAGAGAGAAATGGAGGGCTGCCACGACAGATCCAACAGCCCCACAGCCTGCCACGGCTACATTGGGGATGGATGGATGAAGGGATGGAGAAGAGGAGAAGAGAGAAGAGGGAGACATGTATCCCTGTAGCCATGTACACTGGCTGGCTACAATTATTGGTGTTTTGTTGTCGGTGTCTGTGTCTGTGTTGTTGCCTTTGTTCAGGCTTTTACTTTTACTGCTCTAACACAGACACCTGCCATTATAGAGAAAGAGAGAGAGAGAGAGAGAGAGAGAGAGAGGAGTGGAAGGAAAATACAGAGAGAACATATCAAAAGAACAATTGATCTCTGAATCGTAAAATTATATAGAGGGAAGGAAGGAAGGAAGGAAGGAAGGAAGGAAGGAAGGAAGGAAGGAAGGAAGAAAGGAAGGAAGGAAGGAAGGAAGGAAGGAAGGAAGGAAGGAAGGAAGGAAGGAAGGAAGGAAGGAAGGAAGGAAGGAAGGAAGGAAGGAAGGAAGGAAGGAAGGAAGGAAGGAAGGAAGGAAGGAAGGAAGGAAGGAAGTAGTGGCTCAGATGGCAGCTATAAAACCCGGCGATGATCAGAGCAGGATAAGAAGATTCATTTTCTCTTCAGGCCGCTGCAGAGTCAGGCCGCGCAAATATCTATTTTCTATTTAACTACACAGGGTATTATTTTGGCCACATAAAGCCAGTCTCCTTGTGATGAAGAGAGGGAGGGATGGAAGAATGGAGGGGGGGAAGGAGGGTCATACGTCTCCTCTCCTCCCCTGTCCTCGCCTCTCTAGCCATCCCCACCCTCCCTTCTCTTCTCCTCACCTCTCCTCTGCTCTCCTCTGCTCAGCTCTGCTCTCCCATCCTCTCCTCTCCTGTTTAGTTTGATACAGTGAGTGACACAGTGATACAGCGAGTGACACAGTGATACAGTGAGTGACAGAGTAAAACAGTGATTGACACAGTTATACAGTGAGTGACACAGTAATACAGTGAGTGACAGTAATACAGTGAGTGCCACAGTGATACAGTGAGTGACACAGCAATACAGTGAGTGACACAGTGATACAGTGAGTGACACAGTAATACAGTGAGTGACACAGTGATACAGTGAGTGACACAGTGATACAGTGAGTGACACAGTGATACAGTGAGTGACACAGAGATACAGTGTGACCCCTCAGCTAAGGGAAACCTCAATCAGAAGCCGACTGAGCCTTTCTTCCAGACATCAAACGCAGGATCCCCCGATATCCTATTATTGCTACCAAGAGAAAGAAAAGGGAGGGAGGGGAGATTGTCTAGAGTCACCTGGATGATGATGATGGGGTGTTCACGAGTGGGGACGAGGCAGAGAAATAATTGTGTGTGTGTGTGTGTGCGGTGATGAATTTCCCACTGTGACGGTGGGGCCGGCAGCAGCGAATGTCCTTCTAAGTGGGACACACACACACACACACACACTGAGGATCATCATCAGACCTGCATGGTGGCGGCCATCTTAACAGATCACCCCTGTCTGCACGCACTCCGCCACAAATAATGATAAAACACCCCTACGTTAAACTATTTTAAGCAATGCCCATTACCCCCTCCCACCCCATATATGGGCAATGGTGAGCTAATGAAGATATGATTTTTATTTTCCTCCGCCGGCAAAATCCCACTTTTTTATCCATTAGTAGGATATTAGGATGAGTTGTAGGGAGGGATGAGAGAAAGAGAGAGAGATAGAGAGAGGTAGAGAGGGACAGAGAGAGGAGTTCAAATTGGTCTAAAAGCATTGGGAAAGAATGGAAAACTAGAGGTTTTAAAAAAAAAAGTCATAATGGATTTCAATTAGGTGATCCCTGGGATGTGAGGGATGCGTAGCCACATGGATTAATGTGCTGCAGGCAGATGTTTAATAATGGTAGTCTGGTCCTGCAGAGAGCACTCCATCCACCACACCCCACGGCCCCTGGAACACACACACACACACAGTCTGCAGACAGACAATGAGCGCTGGGGTGGGGTTGGGGGGGTGGGGGTGGCAATGAGCTGTGTGAGAGTGTTTGGCCTTGTGTGTGTCTGTGTATGCATGCACACGTGTTTATGTGTATGGTCGTGTGAGTGTGAACGTGTGTGTCTGTGCGTGGGTGCGTATGATAATGCATGCACGTGTGTGTATGTGTGTGTGCCTGCCTGCATGTGTTTACTAGCTATATGAGCAGCCCTGGCCCCAGCCCATATGGCCCTCATTAAGAGACAATGGGCAGGAAGGAGGATGAGTGTTTGGATGAGTGTTCTGGCTGTGAGAGGTGACCAGAGGATTGGTAAATGACATGCACAATGCGGCCCTAGCCTGGAGCTGCCTATTTCTCCTGCCTTACCTCAGTAAAGACCCTGGCTTACACACAAAGGCCAAATGCAGGCCTACGGCACATTGGGCAAAATAAGATATATATTAGTTGTTTGATAAGTTATATGAAAAATGATTGTACGATGTTAGAGCAATACAATATATAACGTTATGTGCGCCTGTGTGTAATTGGGCACGTGGCTGTATTCACACTTATTGGGGAGGTGTTGAGGTGTGTGTGTGTGTATCTGCGTCTCTCTGTGTGTCCATGCGTGTGTATGTATGTGCGTCAGCCGAGTGTGCAGACAGACAGTCCGACGGTCTCAATATGGGCAGAAGTGGGTCACCTGGCGCCGTGTAAACAGCCTGCCTCTCCACAGCCTCTCCAGGTGACACCTCATCAATGTGCGCCAGGAGTGATGGCTTACACCCGTCTGCCTTGTCAAAACAACACTTCCAGGGCAATTACCAGGGTGGCCAGCCCTCTGCAGCCCCCGATGGATGGGCCTGGCTGCCATGGGGTCACCCCTCTCCCCATAACTCTACCGGCCAGCACCGCAGTGGAGGGAAAGCAAATTGGCCTGTGTCTTTCCGCTTGCTGAGCCCGTCCTCGCTGGTTATCTGTATTGCAGGAAGGGATGGAGGGAGTGAGGGAGGGAGGAAGCTGCCGGATGGACACCTTGCCTCTATTGCCAAGGCAGAATATTTGACGTGTGGATATGGGGGGAAGAGGGGAGGGGGAGGAGGGACGGAAAGGGGGGAAGAATAAACTGATAACTCTGTGATGAGGGGCGATAACGTCGGGAGGGGAGCAGGCTGAGAGTTGGCGAGCACTGACAGATCAATCGCCACTCCGACAATCTGCATCCTGGGATCTGTCAGCATTTAAAATGAGGCAAAGAGAGTGGAGCAGAGGAGAGAGAGAGGAAGAGAGAGAGAGAGAGAGAGAGAGAGAGAGAGAGAGAGAGAGAGAGAGAGAGAGAGAGAGAGAGAGAGAGAGAGAGAGAGAGAGAGAGAGAGAGAGAGAGAGAGAGAGAGAAAGAGAAAGAGAAAGAGAGAGAGAGAGATAGAGAGAGAGAGAGAGAGAGAGAGAGAGAGAGAGAGAGAGAGAGAGAGAAAGAAAAGATGAAGAAGAAGAGAGGGAGAAGGGGAATGTGACCAAGGAGAGGAGCTCTCCACAGAGGTAGATGTTCAGCGGCTCAATGTGGTGATTGACAACCGTCAGAACACTGACAGACTGTAGAGACCATAGAATAAGTATGACTTTGTACCTGCCTGCTGTCAGCCTTTTTCAATGTTAGCCAAAATGCTTGTATCATATTTTTCTGGATCCATACTGTAAAATGTCAATTGAACTGCCTACCGCTAACACCTTGCTGTGGGCCTAAATAAAACACCTGACTTAATTTGAAAGATGTTGTACAGCACCTTCATTTCCTGTGAGACATGTAACTTTCTCACAGCAGGTGAATATAGGTATTATGTTAAAACATTATAGTATTATGTTAGTAATTGAAGTCAGATACAATAAACAATCCATCCATTTATTTACTTTTTTAATGCGATAAATATAATTGATAAAACCAACACAATGCGTGCAATATTCAGATAATATTGCACAATAAATATAATTGATAAAACCAACACAATGCGTGCAATATTCAGATAATATAACATTTAAATGCATTTTCCCCATTTTATACAATTTGCTAGGCTAAGGCTACAAGGCTAAGCAAACTGCAAGGGAGTAAAAATAAATGCACACACAACAGCGTCCTCTAGTTATTCACTGGTGCATAAATGTTTTTTTCGTGTGCTTATTCAGCCAAACAACGGCCAAACTACTTTACAAGTTGACTTCTGACGAGAAGAGGAAAACATCTGACAACCAATTGATCAATGAAAACGCGCGATGATGCCCACAACTTTCCGACCAATCAGAGACGCGCAGGTGAAAAAGGAAACAGCTGTCTCTCTCGTTGTCAAGGAAACATGTCAACTATTGTGTCTCGGTCCCGAGATCATGGCTAGGTTTGTCAGGTTACAGCATGAGATTGAACGAACTAAAGAAGAATATTTTACTAGAAACAGGTAACGTTAATGCAGCTGTTGCAGCATGCACCTTTAACTTGTAGCCTACGCGTAGTTACACGGTGAACTGTTTCTAACAGACCCTGGCATAGCTGTTTTAAGTTGAGAAAAAAACTAACGTAGCTACTGTAGCAGGCTAACCCGTTAGCTAGTTACTGTACCGGGAGCTAGCTAGCGAGGCAGCTTTGCTAACAACAACAACAACAACAACAACAACAACAGCAGATGCCTGTTATAGTATGATGAACAAACATCTGACTTGTTTCAAACATGCATGCTCGTGCATTTCTGCATTTGCTGTGTTGGTGTGTGTCTGTAGGATAGCCGAGGAGAACAGACACAGAGAGAACGAAGCAGCCATCCAAATACAGAGTTGGTTCAGGGGATGTCAGGTGCGGGCATACCTCAGGTAAGAGATGTGTGTGTGAGTTAAATTGCTAATTTGTTGCAAAAGGGGTTTCTTAGTGTATACATTAACTTTTACAATGTAACAGTAATTTTAACACATAAACTCCTAATTTCATCCCTAAAATATTAATATTATCATGCATGCAATTTCAAAGAATTAATACACCTAATTTGTACTATTCTTTATCAAAACACTGCACCTTCTCTTCACCCCAAATAAAAATAGACCTACAGCCGAATTACCCCTACAAGAACCAACCCAACCTAAATCATCACTTTACAGTATCAAATGACCCCCTCTTTAGTGTGAGAGAGCTGTGCAAATGGCTGAGGGAAATAAAGGCCTATCCCACTCTCTGCCTTGTACTGTGATCCTAACACCATTTTGCAGGGTCAGCAGACAAACTTCCAGACTGCAGGTTAATTCAGATTACTTTACTTAATTGATCAATGTGTTAAGTGGCTAATTAGCCACAATTTGAGCTTCTTAAGTGCAACTCCCGGGTTACCATATTCCCCCTATAAGCATTGATTTTCTGGGCATATGAATGGCCTTTTGGAAATTGATGGCCTCGTTGAGTCTGGAATCGCAGTAGACTTGTATTTAGAGTATGTTTGATGATGAATACGAATGTCTGCTTGCTCCGGGAGCCGTGATCGCTGGACATAATTGAAAAGCCTTAAGTAAAGGTTGCTGTGCATTGTCCTGTGAGCAGAGGGGGGGGGTGGGGGGTGGACTATCTCTGATCGTGACCTTTCAACTCAACCCAAAAAACATATTTACATATTTCTCTCCCTGTCTTTTTTTCTGCAGATTATCGGCAAATCCAAATACTTGCCCACATACTGTACATAGCATATCCCATATTGGCTTATGCCAATAAATTATTCTCTTCATATTTTTTCTTTGTAAAAGCATATGTGTCATGACCATTTCTCCCAGTCACCTACACAGGAAGGCCATCATTATTCAGAAGATATGGCGAGGCTTCACGGCAAGGGCACATTTCAGACAAATGGTGAAGGTACGTTAGCCGCTGAAATGCTATGGATATATTGATTATGTTATGGTAGCATACATTAAAATTCAATTGCTATATTCAGAAGCCACAACTCTGACCTGAAGACATATAATTCACCTATTACACATTTGGAAATGAGCACTTAGGAATACGAAGTGTTATGGTATGGAATTGCAGCTCAATCGCTTCTGGAATGCATAAACGAGAGAGGAAAGGAGCGAAGAGGGAGGGAGGGTGTCAGGGTTTAGGAAAACAAGGCAGTTTTTTTGCATATTGCCTCCAACTGCTTCTTAATTGAACAGATTGTTGATACAAAATCCAATCCCCACTGCTCTCACAAATAATTTTCTCTGGATTGAGTTTTGTAAACAAATCACAACAGCTATTTATCACCCCCTAAATTGACTGTTTGGTAAAGCATAACTGCCAGGCACATTTGGGAAGCTTTCAAGAGCTGGAATCTGGGGATAAACCCTGATTTAATGTTATGTAAAGGACATGTCACCAGACACACAGTATCTCTGAAAAATAAAACAGGACTCATTTGAATCTCTCAAAATTACCAAACAACATTTTATGACTTCAGAGTTCAGACAACACATGTTTACTTAACAGAGTTTAACTTGCATTATTATACATGAGTCAAATCCAACCCCCTTATTTTTCCCTCTGAACTCTCGTCTCCGCATTAAGACAAACTTCCTCTCCTCTTTCACGTCTTTTGAGAGACATGTTTGAGATATTCATTCTTTTTTATAGTTCTCTCAAGTTTGCTCCTGTAAATGTGCCCCCAGTGGTCTGAGCACAGGGAGACGAGGCGTTAGGCGAGCCGTGTGAATATTCTGGCCTTTGTTAGTCTATCCTGGCTGGAGCGTCATTGATTATCAAACCCAGCGGAGAGCGCCTGGCCATCATACATCTCCATTAGCTCTCAGCTTGACTACCATAGATTTTCTCGGCCTTGTCTGCATTATATATTAAGAGAGGAGCCCCGTCCCCTCAATACAAAGTCTGACTTATACCTCTCTCTCTATATGGTGTCTATGAGACGTATTATGTATAAGGTATAAATACCTCTTTATCCCCGGGGCTGCTCAGGACAGATCAGAGAGCCGGGATAAAGCGACGGAGATGTAACACTGTCTTTCCTTTTGTTCACAGGCCGCATATTTTATCATGAAGATTAATTTCTACCACGAGATGTCCGTCAGGGTAAATATCACACTGTCTGTTTTAGAAAATGGAGAGTCCCCTGGTCTCCCAATGTGATCCCCACAAATAGTACTGCAGTGCTGTTCTATTTCACCACCAGCGTCTCTTTCCCTATGTGGCACAGTAGACATACTACATATCCTGGATAATTCTACCTATATACCGTACTGGAATGAATTGTAATGGAATGTTATTATTTCGCATTGGATGGGCAAATTCTTATTACATTTAGTCTAGATTTTAATATACAGTTTTGATCAGACAATCTTATTTATATTAAATTCCTAATTTATTCTTGATCAAAAAGGGTCAGAGGACGCGGTCGGCCCGTCTGCGCTGCTGAATTTTAGAGAAGATTTGAGCATTTTTAAGCCAATTCCCTGCAATTCGAAACATTTCTCTTATTAAAGTGACTCAGCGATATGACGCAGATGCAGAAAGTAAACAGTATAGTGGGTCAATTTACGCAACAACTAAGAGCGTTGAAGCGCGAGGCTCAACTTCTCCTCTGTTTTGGTGCCCTGGCTAGTGTGAAGCGAACCTGTGCACATACACAGATACTGTGTGACTGTATGAGAGCGAAGTCTTGCATCGCGCTCATTTCAATATCTGCATTGCTGCTCATGGTAACGCCATTTTGTTTTAAAGGATGTTTCCTGCAATTCGACACATTATGCCATGCAGCTGAGAGAAAATGTTTCCGTTTTAAAGCTAATTTCCAGCAATTTTGTGTTATTTTGCTCAAACATAATAACAATATCTATACTGATAAATTCATTGTTTTTAGAATTTTCAGTTGTCCCTGACTGTCTAGCTTTTATTTAGGTGATTGTTAGTTATCAAAGATTAAATTATAAGAAAATATATATGTCCATTATCTTTTCTACATACTTTATATCTGGTTTTAGTCGTTTAAGTTAACATTGAAAGTGTTTTTCCATCCTGAAAATTGATTAACACTGTTTGGATTTAGGTGACCAAAAAAAAAACACTTAGGCCCAAGGATTTCAATGACAGAAAAATCCCTGAAATTATATTATACCCTTTTACACAGGCATTTATGTTGAAACTAAATGGAATAATTGTACTCAGTTATGAGAAACCAGTCAGGAGAGAAGTTAGCATGTTTAGCCTTATTATTAGCATTTTAAGCAAAGCTGTGACAAATATCTGATTTCAAACCTTTTCTTCTGGCTTTTCCGCTAGAGCAGATCTCACTGTCACGGCCCATATCGTCATAAGTCCCATTTGACCTTTTTAACAAGTCCTACCACACAACGTATAAATCAAAAGCCTTTGCATTTGAGTGATGCTTTGGCACTTTTATGCGAGGATATTGCATCGAAACCTTATATTTTACAATTCCGTATAGCCACTCTTTTCCACCCAAAGTAAAATTGTTAAAGATTTTTTATAAGCCCACAAAATCCTAGCCTTTATTGAAGAAGGGCATATTACCAGTGAGTTGTTTGGACATTTGCTGAAACCCTTGAAATTGAGGAAAAGTTTTATGACAGACAGTAATCCAAACAAATAAAGAAGTCCAGGCCCAGTGTTTTAGTTAGGCTCATGTTACGTGCAGCCGTCTGGGTCTGACCAAGTGCCTGAGGTCACAGGGCCAAAGGTTAAAGGTCATATCAGCACTTAGAGGAGAACAAAAGGATAGACCTGCTTTATTACGCCTGTAAAACATGGTCATATGTTCAGGAATCTGAATGGTTGTCAAAATCTGGTGAAATAAAAATAAAAAAAGGAAGGAAGGGGGGATTATTGTAAAAATGGTTATTGTAAAATGGTTCTTGTAAAATGCTGGGTGGTCTTGAAAGGCCCAAGCGTTTCATTCAAATTATACAAAATGTTATCTTCAAATGAAACAAATAGGGCCTTGTGCTAATGTTTCGGTTTTGTTTATATTAATTCCTTTATAAAACATTTTTTGCGTAACTACACAATTGTATTTGTAAGTAGGAACATTTATGAGAGCTTTCTAGAATACCATTGATAATGATAGTGAATCTACAGTGTTTAAACTGTACATGTACTTTACATTGCTGGCCATATCAGCGACTCTCATATTTGAGATGTATATTTCTCGACCTTCTTATATCACTGTGAAGTTGGGTTTAAACCTGGTCAAATCAATACAGTAAATCACCAGCCACCAACTGCTGAGAGGTATATTGAAGAAACAAGGGACAGTTACACCAACATGTAGTAAAATCATGTTTATCGAGATGTTGTTTTAGAATAATCTAAATTGAAAATGTAGTGAAATGTTTATGGGTAGTGTGTCCAACCCAGTGGTTTCGGCGTGGTGTAGTGTAGGCCCAGTAAAAAAGCTGCATACACAGGTGTAATAAACTCTGGGCCAACGCAGAGTATGTTGTGTGTGATAAACGCAGTCTCTCACTGTGTGTGTGAAGGACATCTCCACCCACCGCCTCTCATTGACCCAAAAAAAAAAAAAAAAAAGAAACAATCATCTCTGAATCCCCTTGTGGCACTTCCTTTTCAATCCATTTTTATTCTATTCCTCCAATGTCTTTATCATAGTCTCTCTAACAAAGGCTAATGTATTAGCACGTTAATAGAAAACAGTGTTTACAAGAGGCCCGGGAGTTTTATTAGATTTAACCGGCCAATATGCATCATTGATTTCACTAGTCAAAAAAGGTCAACAAGAACTTTGAGTTGGGAGCCAGCAATTACTTTATTTCAAATTATCTATTGACTGCAGATCAATCGCAATTCTCATTTTGGTCTCCTTTTTTTTTCTTCTGATAATTCTTTTACCTGCTATTGTTTAATCTTCTAATTAGAATGAAGGACATCCACTCCCCTCTGTTTAGAGACTGTGTGTGTGTGTGTGTGTGTGTGTGTGTGTGTGTGTGTGTGTGTGTGTGTGTGTGTGTGTGTGTGTGTGTGGTGTGCGTGTGCGTGTGCGTGTGCGTGTGCGTGTGCGTGTGCGTGTGCGTGTGCGTGTGCGTGTGCGTGTGTGTGTGTGTGCGTGCCCGCCTCCATGCATGCATACGTGTGTGTCAAGTCAAACTGACATAAATGCAAGGGACCTCTAAAGCCAAGTGTTGCCAGAAAGTTGTATTTTATACCAAAAGCAAGTTTTTCTGAAGATCAACCGTTTTTAATGATGTTTACACTAATAGTCCCGTCTCATCTAACTGGTGGATTATTATGTTAACTATAGATCTGTGTCGGTGTGTTTTTCTCCTACAGATACAGCAGAGATGGAGAGGTTACTACGTGAGGAAATTCATCCATAACTACTACGCACGCAAGAGATACATGGAGGGACTGGCTCGCAAAAACGAACAGATCAGGTACGTTAAGAGGACTGATAGAAGCCGTCTATATATAGTAGGTAACATACTGGAGATAAATAGTCAATATCTAGCTATGTACTATACAAATGTCTCTGGTGAATTCTCTATCCCTTTTTTAAATCTATTCAGTACATACCCAATTATGTATTCATTATACCAATTTGTATTTTAATTTTGGAGAATAAGTTGTAGGGTATTGGATGGAAGTGTGCTTTTCTTTACAGAGTACTACATCACTCTTCCTCTTGGCCAGTCTTTGCTATGTAGAAAGAAAGTCATAGAAGGTCTGGGTGTTATGCTAATGTATATCGTGGCACCAAGAGACTCCTATTAGTTAACACGGGGCAGACTTTATGCTTAACAGGAATTCACTCTGGGCAGAGATTAATTGATCTGATTAATCTTGAGGCAGAGAGTATGATCGCTATACATGTGTACCGGTAACCTGAAGGGGAAAAAAGTATTCATAAGTGCCTTGGGTGGCCAGCGAACGATGTGACGACATAAAAAATGTGCCTGTGATTTCAGCGAGAGCTCTGACATTAATAAAACATGCTAGGCTCCGGGGGCCGGAAAAGATGGCATCATTTATTTTTGACAATAAAAAAAAAAGAACAACTTTTAAGTTTAAGTCACATTTTTTATGTCGCTAATATATTTTCGTGGGGGGTAAAAATATCTTAAGGCTTCAGCTAAAATTAAATGTAAATTTGTTAAGTGCTTGTCGGATCACTGACCCCCCCCCCCCCCTCCCTCCAGAGGTAGGCAGGCCTGGTGAGAAGTAATGAGGTTTGTCACCTCTGAGTTGTGTCACCACAGACACCTGCACAGCTACAGCAGCCATACTGTACTAGGCTGTACTGTATGTGATTTCCGTAACGTCTCTCTATGATTCTGTCACGACAACCCGTCTTCTTTATGAGAAGCATTAGTTTGTCTCTAACACAGTGGTTCTGTGGTGTTGAGAGAGTAACACAAACACTAGGTGGATGACAGTTGTGATGTTTAACCTGGAAGCCTCTTTCCAGTTTAAGGAATAGGGCACACAAAATGACCAAATATGCAGTGTTTCAAATTGGCCTGTTCCTCTATGTTCAGCCTCTGTATTTACTAGTATTTATTTGGACTCATAGGCCAAATATGATCTGATTCATAGACCAAATAGGTTGTTGGGAGGCAGACTATGTGTTGTGATAAACTGGCGGTGGGTGAGAGTGGATAAGAGGGTTGTGGGTGATGTGGGAGATATTGGATGAGAGTCAGGAGGATGTTGTCATCTCAATGTTTTCCTGTCCATCATTCCCAGAGAAACACACACACACACACACACACACACACACAGCAATTGAGCCCTCCTCTCTGCGCTGCTCCGCTCCATGGAGAGGTCGTCCTCTCGCAGTTAATCACTTGTTTATTTAGTGCTTCTGGGGTTGCGATCAATTAACGCAGCGCCGCGTTTATTTAAAATATCCTTTCTGTGTTCGCCAGGGCCCCTCGATCGCACACTGCCCGATCACTCACCCTGCAAAGGTCCGCTTTTTAATCTGCCGCTACCTCCCTCCCTCCCTCCCTCCCACCCCTCCCTCCACCCCCCTGTCTGTCTGCTGCATAAATTATTCAAAGTTTTACTAATGGCTCCCATTTAGTGCAGGCTGACTGGCCTGGCATGCCAATGACGGGAGACGGCCCGACGGGAGGACCATCTCTCTTTCTTCCTCTCTCTTTCTGCCTGCTCCGCACTGACGGATCTCCCCGTACAAAACCATCTGTGTCATTTCATTAACTGCACCGCCCGATGCTCTCTCTCTCTCTCTCTCTCTCTCTCTCTCTCTCTCTATCTCTCTCGCTCGCTCTCTCTCTCTTTCTCTCCCTCTCCCTCCTTCCCTCTCTCCCCATGGCCAGGGTTCACCATGTTAGCGTGTCCATCTTCATGGAGCTGTCCCCTCCTGCATAGCCTAATGAAGTCAGGACCTCTCGGCACCACTGTAATTCAAGCGACTAGAGTTTGTGCAACTCAACAATTTATCACTTGTCAGGAAGACACTTAAAGTTGCGCTGCTTAATAAGGGCATCCTGCGAGCCTGGGCAATTAGAACGGAGCCGTTTGCATATTTACTAAATGCGGAGTGTCATTGCCACCACGGCCTGTTGCCTGCGTGAATTATTATTCTATCTGCAATAAACAGCTGGGTAATTATTACTGCCATAATCAGATAAATTCTCTCTGTAATGTTCTAACGTGGCAAAATCTTTTAACTCATCCCGGGCTGAGGGAAATTTATGGACTCGGAGTGGTGAGGCTGAGGGGTTTTTACTCTCTGTGTGGCGTCCCGGCTCTCGGCTCAAGGACATCCATGAAAGGAGATCTGGGAGGACCGGTCCTCCAGTTAGCTCATACACGCTTCCTGACGCTACACCAGGGATGTAGAGGAGTTCACATACACACTGGCTTTGATTTGAGGGTTTTGTCTCTGTGTGAAAAGTCTGTTGTGCTCCAGTTCAGTCACAGGAAGTACCTCGTTACAGGAAGGAAAGTGATGAAAAAAATATTGTGTATTTTTCTATTTTTTGGGGTTTGGTATTTTTGTTGAAGTTGACACCTCACCCTGGAAATCCTTTGTTTCTTTATGTGAGGTGCCTTGTTACGTGACGGAATGCAGTTGAAAAAACAAACCTGGTTAAGTTCTGTTTTGTGATTTCTTTTCTGGTTCTATATAGTTGCAGTAAACCTGTCCTGTTGATGGTGATGATGTTGTGTGTCCGCTGCCGTGGCAGGGTTACAGGTTGGTAAGGGTTGAGGCCTGCTCTATCAGAGGTCATAGGTCAGAGGTCAATATATCGAGTCTGAGTCAGACACTGGAACTTAATGGACTGCTGAATATTCCCACCTTGCCAGCTATTGAATTATTTAATTGGAACAATTAAAAAAGCCAATCGGCTTGTATGGTCATTAAATATTTAGGAGAGCCAATTAGCTGCTTCAGTGTTGGCCTGGAGGACTGGTGTGCCGGCCTGCTACCCCACCCCCCTACCCCACAATGCACCAGGCTGTGATTTCTCCATCACCCCACTTTACCTGTACCCAGCTCTATGCCCCGACATATTAAATATAGATAAAGCAGCTGTATGCATGTCTTTATGCTGTAATATCCTGTCATCATCGTCATGGTTTCAACAGGGACTACAGAATAGCTGCTGGGATCTGATAGTTCACATGTACAACATCAAAAGGAGATTTGTGTTCCGATACAGCTCTCACACTGTTGATTAAGAAATGTTTTAATTGAACTAGTGTTTCCCTGAGATCCTATTGGATCCCTTAAATGTTGTTTACAGTATTTTCTAAATGAGTTGTATGTATATTTTATATTTAATTACCTGTTTTTTGTTAATATGTTTTGTAATTTATATATATGTAAGTATGAATAGGCCGATATGATTTTCCAATGAAAATGCTCCCTGTTTCTTCATATCAAATCATATCAAACTTTATTTAAAGCACATTTAACAGTCTCATACAGAAACAAATATTAACAATTGTCTAACAGACAAATACAAATTCTTATCCAAGACTGTTATCACAACTATCTAGAACATCTAGTAAAAATACAGTATTGTACACTATGACCACTATAATATTTATCTCATAACTGATTTTCTTTTGTTAATTGCTAACTATAATTACTGTGCTTCTACAGTTTAATTTGAGCGCAATACAACCTTCCTAAAAGAGAGCTTAACCCCTAGATAAGTGTTCCACCTAACTTCTGCCCTGCTTTGACTGAACTCCTCTCCTGTGTGCTGAGCGTTGAGGACACGGAAAGGTCACGCGTGTTGGGGTGCTCCCATGCTCCTCCCAACCCCCTCACCCACCCATGCCCATCAGAAGTAATGAGGGTTGTACGTTCTCCTGCTCAGCCGTGACACGGATCGAGGTCCCTTCAGACGTTACAAATCTGTTTGGCTTTTGTCCACTACACCGCAATTAATAACAAACCTGGGATATAGGGAGGCAAAGGTCACCAACACAGCCACCAGCATACAGCGATACACACACGCACACACTCACCGGTGGCCGGAGACGGCGGAAAAAGAGAGGGGAGAGAAACTGAAACAGACTGTCCCACAACTTCATCTTTTCACATTAATAAGCAATTTCCCCTTCGTCAGGTGGCCAAATGGGGGCCACGCTACTCTGCATATTTCATTTATTTTGTAATTTAATCTTGTGTGGAGGGAGGAATGAAAATGCTGCGATGCAAAGGGAGAGGGTGGTGATTTTTAAATGTCAATACGGTGGTGTGTGTAACCTTACATTAGGACGGGTATGAATATTCTCCTTTGTGAAAACTGAGAGCAGCTTGGGAAGGAAAGCCTGATGAGCAATGGTTACCTTTGTATTGCTCTTGCTTGCTGATGAATTGGATTGGCTTTTCTTTTAGTCTAATGTCTTTGTGTGTGTTTCCGTGTCTGTTTTGTGCATGTGCCTGTCTGACTGTGCCCTTGTGTTTGCGTGCGCGTGTGCGTTCATTTGAGTGCGAGCGCCTCTGTGTGTATGTTTTAGTAATTGTTTCCGATTCCCCTTAAGTTATTACCCCACACAGTAACAGTGTGTGATTGTAAAATGAGATTGCGTACGGGCTTTTAATGTGTCCCATTTAGACAGCTCGGATAGCAGATGTCATGGAGCGCCATGGCTGTACTGATGGAATATATTCATCATCTCACAGCCTGGCACACTGACGGCTTCTCTCTCTCTCTCTCTCTCTCTCTCTCTCTCTCTCTCTCTCTCTCTCTCTCTCTCTCTCTCTCTCTCTCTCTCTCTCTCTCTCTCTCTCTCTCTCTGTCTCTCTCTCTCTCTCTCTCTCTCTCTCTGTCTCTCTCTCTCTCTCTCTCTCTCTCTCTCTCTCTCTCCCTCTCTCTCTCTTTGCTCTCTCCCTCCCTCTCTCTCTCTCTCTCTCCCAGCCCTGATTGGAGTCATTAAGCCTCTTTTTCCTGCTAGAGGAGAGCTCAGGGATTCACTTGTAGCAAGAAACTCCCTGATCCCTGATCACTGTGTACTCAGTCTTTCTCCCTCACATACACACACACACACACACACACACAAAACACACTCAAGCGGGTAAATGGTCACTAAACAACCTGCGAACAATGTTTTCCCTCTGTGTGTGTGTGTGTGCTGTGTAGGAGGGATCTGGTGGAGTTTTCAGAGTTCCAGAGGAGAGAGAGGGAGCATCTGGCCATGGAGAGAGAGGAGCAGGAAAAGACTGTCCAGGCCCAGAGGCTGCACTTCCTACTCAGCACAAAGCAGGTACACACACACCCATCCTGAGAGCCATGCGTACAGCCACTGACAAGTCTTCATGTTCCTTTTAGCGGGGGGTGGCATTGTCAGTAATTGAAAAGAGGATGTATGGGGGGCACGTCCGGTAGAGCTTGTGTTGGTGTAAAACACGTGGCTGTAGGTATCTGCTGAGTGCGAGGTTTACACTCGCCTTGCATCCCTGTGTGCTCATAATGAAGATGAAGTAGTGTGTTGCTGGTCTCCACCAAGTAGTAATTTCCTTGGTGCCTGTACACTCTTTTCGTCGTCATCATCTTTCCCACAGATTCTGATGTCTGTGTCGGTCCACCTGTCCACTTACCTGTCCACCTACCTGTCCTGCTTCCATAAAAAAACACTCTGGTAAAGGAATGTTCACATGAGCGTCACGACAAACGTTGCCCGGGAATCATTGGAGCGGAACTTGTGAAATTTGACCGAAGCTGTTAAAGAGGGGAAAAAAGAGGGTGAACCCCCTCGCACTGGGCTGCACATATGGCGGGAGAGAGGAGAAGGAAAGACAGCGGAAGAGTATTAAAAATGAAGAGAGTTAGCCAAATATTTCTCTGTGGCACTGCGTTGTGGAAATGGTGGGAGAGAGAGTAGAAGGAAATAGCTATAAGAAAGAGAGCGTGAAAAGAGAGAGTTCGTTAAGTGTCTCTGGGTGGTAGTGGGCTGTGCATATGGCGCGGGACTCCTTCCCTCTCCACTGTCTGACCTTGTCACCAGGAAATGGATGGGTCTCCCACAGTTCATCCTTAACGCCAGCCACTCCGCTGGACACAAGTGGCCGCTCTGACATAGATTTACTTCCCCTGTTCAGAGGGTCAACATCATTGCTCTTCCCCAGCGCAGCGCGGTGGCCAGTCGGGGTGGGTTCACAGTGTGTTACCCCCTGCTACGATGCTACACCACCCTACAAGTCCCTCTACCCTCAGTGTCCAGGAACTAGCGGCAACATGCACACACAGGCACACACGCCGACACACACACACACACACACATACACACACACACACATTCCACCCCGTCCCTCTTCAGTGGCCAGGCAACAGTAGTAGCACCAAGGAAGTCCCACTCCTAGTCTGGCCTAAAAAAGGGAGTTATTAGCATATATAGTAGCTAGCAAGCAGAGCTCCTCAAAGCTTTGGTCTCCTAATTAAAGCAGAGCAGTGGATCAGGCTGATGTGAATAATTATTATTTCTTGGCCTGTCTGTCTGTCTGTGACCAATCTCTCTATTTGAAGGGATGTGAGCCTGAGGCTAGGTCTTGGACAATACTTTCTTAGTCTGTGTGAACTTTCATTGGCCTTGTGTTGTAGTTATAGCAGGAGTGGCCAACTCTAATGCTGGAGGGACACTGTGTGAGGAGGCTTTTGTTCCAGCTCACTAACACACTAGCAAACAGCTAACATTTGTTACAAAACATTTAATCACTTTCTTTCTTTTCCTCACATGTCCAGAGAAACTGGTATAACTAATGTAAAACGTGTGGAATTGCTGGTGCATGGTAATGTGTCAAAAGTTCCTGTTTATTCTCACATACTGTATTTGTAGATAATGTGTTGGTTATACTGTACATTCCCTGTCTTTCCATTCAATCTATCCTGTGTTCTTCCTCTGCAGTGTCCTGGAGTATTCAACTCTCCATTCAGACCTGGGCCAGATGAGATGGAGCTGAGGCTCCGGAGGACCAAGCCCCTGCCACCCAGAACCTTTCCCAGGGACAGAGCCTCTCTCCTGGGTAACATCAGCCCCTCAGCCCCCTCCTTTCTGGGAGTCCCTAGAGCCTTTGGAGCCAAGCCCCTGCCTCCCATTCCCAGCAAGAAACCACAGGTGAGACAGACTCAGCAATAAAAGGAAGGAGAAATATCATTGCACTATATTCCCAGTATAGCAGTCTTATTAGTAACTTAGTATCAGTATAGCAGTCTTATTAGTAACCTAGTACCAGTATAGCTGTCTTATTAGTAACTTAGTATCAGTATAGCAGTCTTATTAGTAACTTAGTACCATTATAGCAGTCTTATTAGTAACAGTTTTAGTACCATTATATCAGTCTTATTAGTAACAGTATTAGTACCATTATAGCAGTCTTATTAGTAACTTAGTATCAGTATAGGATTATTACTAATAACAGTATTAGTACCAGTATAGCAGTCTTTCTAGTTTCGTTTTTAGTTTAGTTTGCACAAATAGAAAGACAGTTTGTAACAGTAAAAAAACCAACAACAGTATGTGCAAGATGGGAAAAAAGGCCAAAAGGGCTTAAATCCCAGCGATTCCGCGGTGTGGACAAAAACAAACGATCAAATAAAAACTAGACGCAAAAGAGATAAAGGAATAGAACATCTAAACACAAAGTGGGTGTAGAACTGGGATGGATAGTAGGTGCCTCTTCCGTTTCTTTTTTTAAACAACCACAGGGATAGCTTGGCAAAATCAGGCGTGAATGAGTTCCGGATCATAGGGCCTCTACAGGTAATTCGGAATTGAGAATTGGTTGTTCTTGAATATGGGTGTCGTAACTGTTGTCTGTTTCTTGTTCAGTATTTATGGAATTCATATGTGGCTGTAAAATAGTTTTTAAAGAAAGAGGGTAATACGTTATTTAAAGTGGCATAAACAAATAAAACAACTTGAAAATAATGAATTTGATAAATATACGTTTTTAAGTGGTGCTGGATGGTCTCTAAAACCGGCAGATGATATTATTCTTGGAGAACGTTTCTGCAGGCGATATATTGATAGTAGTTTGGTATGGTGTGTGTGCTGGCCCATATAATGTTACGGTAACTGATGAATGGGAAAATCATTGTGTAATAGAGACTAATTTTGCCAAGTATCCCTGTATTTTTGCCGATCTTAGAGGTTATTGTCTTTATGTGTGGTTTCCATGACAATTCATGACAATTCATCATCAATCAGAACAGCAAAAAAGCGGGTTGTACATCCCTAATCAACAGGTATATTATCAATATGGACCCTATATAATCTTTTTTTTTTTTTTTGGACCAAATAATAAAAACATTTTTTTTTTTGATTCAATGACAATTTGTTAATTTTAAACAATTTTGAGATATTACATAGTTCATCATTAACAACATTATTAAGGTAATTGAAATCTTTGTGAGATTAAAACACATTTGTATAATCAGCAAATTATATCTGGGAGAGCACTTTGGATGCATTGGGCAAATAATATATATAAATCAGAAATAATAGTGGTCCAAGAATTGATCCCTGCGGCACATATTGCTTTCTATCCGTTAGATAGCTGGAGAACCAAAGAAGTCACGCCCATAGTTTCACGTTTTGTAATAAAATATTATGATCAACAGTATCAAATGCTTCTGAGAGATCAAAAACAAAACAAATGTATGATCTTTGCAACCATTTGCCTCATGTATTTAGTCAATTAAGTAAGTAACACCATGTAGGGAGAGAAAGATTTTCTGAAGCCATACTGATGTTTGTATAACAGACTTTCCTTGTTAAGATATTTGATTAGTATGTTATATGCAAACTTCTCCCCCAAAAAAATTGATAGCCGGCAATATTAGTATAGAAATAGTAACAGTATTAGTATAGAAGTAGTAACAGTATTAGTATAGAAATAGTAACAGTATTAGTATAGAAATAGTAACAGTATTATTATAGAAGTAGTAACAGTATTAGTATAGAAGTAGTAACAGTATTAGTATAGGAGTAGTAACATTATTATTATAGAAGGAGTAACAGTATTATTATAGAAGTAGTAACAGTATTAGTATAGAAATAGTAACAGCATTAGTATAGAAGTAGTAACAGTATTATTATAGAAGTAGTAACAGTATTAGTATAGAAGTAGTAACAGTATTAGTATAGAAGTAGTAACAGTATTACTATAGAAGTAGTAACATTATTATAATAGAAGTAGTAACATAATTAGTATAGAAATAGTAACAGTATTACTATAGAAGTAGTAACAGTATGAGTATAGAAGTAGTAACAGTATTATTATAGAAGTAGCAACAGTATTAGTATATAAGTAGTAACTGTATTAGTATAGAAGTAGTAACAGTATTACTATAGAAGTAGTAACATTATTATAATAGAAGTAGTAACATAATTAGTATAGAAATAGTAACAGTATTACTATAGAAGTAGTAACAGTATGAGTATAGAAGTAGTAACAGTATTATTATAGAAGTAGCAACAGTATTAGTATAGAAGTAGTAACTGTATTAGTATATAAGTCTTACTAGTAACTTAGTAACAGTACGACTACCAGTATAGCAGTATATCAGTAAAGTCTCAGGCCTCTTAGAGGAAACAGATGTGTTCACTGACTTCCTCTGACTGGTCCAATCAGACTCCAGAGATGGGGATAACAAAGTGTCATAGCAATTATCAGAGGAGCTCTCCCCCTGGTGAAGATGATGAAAGGTGGCGCGTGGTGCCGTGAGATGATTCTTTAAACTCCCCTTAAAAAAGAATGATATCATTAAAACATGGAGCCGTGTCTCTCGCGGGGCCACTGGAAGACGTTTAGACCCTCCGATCCGGGCAGATCAGCAGGTCCTGTCAGCGCAAGCTGCCGCTATTAAAGTGAGCCCATCAAACCAGGCCTCCGCCAGGGAATACTCCGCCATTTAAAACAGCCTTGATGAAGAATTCTTTAAGTACCTCTGGATTCCGGCGTGTCGTCTCATCCAGCTGTGAGAAAGATTTGATGAGAAGCGTTTGCCATTTGTGTTATTTACGGTCCAAGGCTTTTATGGTAACTGGTTCCTATTATTGGTTTCTATTAATGTAAAACATAAGTGAGCAGAAATGAGGCGTGGATCATCTCTTTTTATTAGCCCAGAATCCCTCACCCCGGGCACTGAGATGGTGCACACACACACACACACACACACACACACACACACACACACACATAGAGACATGCACGCACACACTCTCTCTTATGCGCACCCAGCTCCGGCTCCATCTGGCTCTTGCTAACGGGAATTCATTATAGAAGGCTGGGCTGTCTAACACTACTCCATGGATGAGATGAGCCTACATTATTTATCTGTGTTTTACCCTCGCTAAGGACAGGGTTCACCCCCATTTCCTCTCCTCCCTCCGCCTCATCCCTCTCTTTATCTCTCCCTCTTTCTCTCCTCCACCTCACCCTCTTTCTATTGTTTCCTACCTCTCCATCTACCAACTCACTTATTTTCTCCTTCCCTTTATCTTATTCCCACATTTTTCTCTTTGCTTCTCTCCCTCCCTCCTTCTCTCTCCCTCTCTCCCTCTTTCCCTACCTCCTTCCCTCCCTCCCTGTGTTTCCCAGTGTTATTGGTCTGTGTATTCTCCAGTAGTATAAGTCCTGGCATGTCCCCAGTGTGATAACATCAGTGGTGATGGATAGGTGGAGGTGGTTGTTTGGGAAGTGTTTGGGTCTGGTCAGACCAGGGTGCTGATCCTGTGGTGATAGGACCAAGGACAGGGGCTGCCTGCTAGCTACTCTCCCCAACCAACCAACCAACCAACCAACAGCAACAACAGCTGAAGGTCACTGCGCTAAACAACAGTTACTCAACAACAAAACCACATTGAGAGAAGTTACAGGACTACGAGAAGTTACAGAACTACGAGAAGTTACAGGACTGCGAGAAGTTACAGGACTACGAGAAGTTACAGGACTACGAGAAGTTACAGGACTGTGAGAAGTTACAGGACTACAAGAAGTTACAGGACTACGAGAAGTTACAGGACTGTGAGAAGTTACAGGACTGCGAGAAGTTACAGGACTACGACAAGTTACAGGACTACGAGAAGTTACAGGACTACGAGAAGTTATAGGACTGCGAGAAGTTACAGGACTGCGAGAAGTTACAGGACTACGAGAAGTTACAGGACTACGAGAAGTTACAGGACTGCGAGAAGTTACAGGACTGCGAGAAGTTACAGGACTACGAGAAGTTACAGGACTGTGAGAAGTTACAGGACTGTGAGAAGTTAGTGGAGACAAGGGGAAGTTACTAAACTAGACTAAGGAAAATTACTTAACTACGCAAAGGAAAGTCACTAAGTTAGACTAAATTGGCTGTGGATTTATCAGAGAGAGAGAGAGAGAGGAGAGAGAGGAGAGAGAGAGAGAGAGAGAGAGAGGAGAGAGAGAGGAGAGAGAGAGAGAGAGGAGAGAGAGAGATGAGAGAGAGAGAATGACAAAGAGTTGGAGAGATAGAAAGAGTGAAAGAGAGAGACAGAGAGATGGCTAAAGATGGAGAGAAAGGGAGAGCGATCCTAGAGAGAAAGTGGAAACCAGAAAGACCACTGCAGGGCTTCTGACTTACATTACAGCATGTTTGATCAATAGAAAATGTTTTGAATGTTGGGAATGTGTTTGTCATGCCCGCTAGTGTGTGTAAAATGGTTTCCCCATCTTTCTCCTGTGTGATAGGGTCCGTTCCGCGAGCCAGCGGAGGTGTGGGCTCAGAGACAGCGTGGTCTTGAGCCGTCTCTGAGAGTCCAGACCTCCATCACTGACCTGGAGCAGGCCCAGGACCAGCTACGCTCTGAGGAATGGAGGAACCGTACCATGGATACCATGTAAGTACACACAAACACAGATGCAGCCTTTGTCCTTAAGGATAGCAGTTATATGCTGCTTTTCATCACATGAAAAAGGGCTTTACAGTGTGTGTGTGTGTGTGTGTGTGTGTGTGTGTGTGTGTGTGTGTGTGTGTGTGTGTGTGTGTGTGTGTGTGTGTGTGTGTGTGTGTGTGTGTGTGTGTGTGTGTGTGTGTGTGTGTGTGTGTGTGTGTGTGTGGATATTTCCTCCACCGCCTGTGTGTGCAGCTCACACCTGAGCCCTTTGGGCCGACTGACAGTACAACAGCAGCACTATAGCCTCTTAAGTATCAGAACACATTCCTTCCACAACAGAACTTAATCCCAGTATAGCAGAGGATTATCAGACTAGAGTGGTTATTTAACTCTGTTTAAAAAGCCCTGTGTGTAGTTTAATTACCAGCTCACTGTGTTATATTCAGACTGGCCTGCTCTCGCAGTTTAAACATAACTCCATTACCACAGCACACACACACACACGCCATGCCCGCACATGCCTGATCCTACACATAGACTGCGCACACAGAAACACCACAGATATAAATGTGGGTATCCGATTATTCACGGTATGTGTGTGCGAGCGTGCGTGTGTATCTGTCTGTGTGTATGTGTGTGTGTGTGTGTGTGTGTGTGTGTCTGTTCGTGGGCAAAGAGAGACACCATTAACCCCCTGTTTGATCCACCATCCGCCAACACACACACACACACTCATTTCAACTAGACGTTTCAAGGGACCACACTGAACTTGCCTCCGTCCCCTCCTTCTCCTCCTCGTCTCCCCAACTCTCTCTTCCTCTCCAGTTGAATGTGTCCCTAATGAGTTATCAGACACTCCAGTGTAGTGTGATGATAATGGTTTTTGGGGGGATTAAACAGTTGAGAGGGGCTTCTTATGGCTGAGGTGACAATTTCACATCTGAAGAGAACACTGATACAATACTGTAGGTCTGTATAGGGTGAATAGAGTTACTGTAACATAGTAGCTGGTTGTTTCACTGGCAGGTTGACGTTTATTTGCATGAGTCCTGGAGGCAGAACTTAGCGATTTCCCCTTAAATAGGCCAGCTGCAAAGTCAAATATTGTAAAAATGCACCAAAACAAAATGTGCTTTTTGGTCTTAATTTAAGGTTAAGGTTGTGCATTAGGGTTAGCAGTGTGGTTAAGGTTAGGGTTAGGTTTAAAATAAGACTTTGTGGCTGTGCCAGCTAGTGACCACTCAGCAGAGCTGCCTCCAGAACAAGATTCATGACAAAAAATGCTTCACTAATGCTAGTGGGTCATTGTCCTCACTACATGCTCAGATGGGGGTGTATACATATGGCCACTTATTGAACAGGATGTTACCAAATTAAGACTACTGTATACAAGCCATAGTACAGGACTCTGCCTAGGCCCAGAGAAGACAAAGAGACTGGGGATGTTAGAAAGAAAGCAGTCCTTCCGTACCCTGGCCACACACAGCCTAAAGCATCTGAGAGTACAGGTTTAACAGGCAGATTATTTGACTCAGTTGACTGAAACAACACAGTTTGCACACACTCACACACAGACACACACACACACACACACACACATCTGTCTCAGTTGACTGAAACAGCACAGTTTATGTAGTCACACAAGGACACAGGAGACTGATCAACTCAACAACCTCCCCTTGCTCTCTCCCCCCCCCCTCTCATTTCTTCTCCCTCTGCCGGTTTTTGGTGGCAGCGTCTGTGCGTGTGGGCTTGTAAGCCTGTGTGTGTGTGTGTGTGCTCGTTTGCCCGTGTGTGTGTGTGTGAATGCGTGCCTGTGTGTGTGTAAATGTGTATGTGTGTGTTGTCACCGGGCCCGGCCACTCGGCCTCAGCCCAAAGATCCCCGGTGAGGAGTCAAACTTTCCTTAATGGCCCTGAATGAATAAAAACTAGCCTATTAAAAGGCAATCGGGAGGCAATGAGAGCCGTGAGTGGAACCAGCCGGCGAGGCGAGGCGTGCCCGGGCCCAGTGCAGCCTGGGACATTGGGGCCACATTAATATCACGCCGCTGATGTCCCTCCCATGTGCACATTAGCTAGGACTGCTGGGTAATCTGTCTTGTAGGGTCTCTGGTGGCCACAGAATGTCTGTGCCGCCTCGGCTGTGTTTGTGTTTGTGTGGAGACGGGGGTTGCGTGTGTCTGTGCGGGCGCGTGGGCGCCATGCAGGACCGTCGCTTAAACAGACCAATTCCAGGCTTATCATGCCACCTTGTGTGGTGTACGCGTCCCTCTCTCTTCCTTGTTTCTCTATAAATATGTATAGTAGGAAATTAGTTTACTAGCTCTTGATTACATTACACTAATGATAGATGCTGATTATTTATTTGCTATGTGCATTATAGTATTGGCAAACACAACATCTAACAATATCCATACAGACTGAGATGTTAATATAAGTGGAAGTACTATACATGCACTAACAAAGAAAAATGATATTCTGGGAAGCGTATCTATTGAGTGTGTTAATACAAACCCAGCTAGCACATTTGGTTCCTTGACAGTTGTGGTTTCCCGTTGGTTCTGTGAACGAAGCCATACGTTTCCTGACCGGTAAAACTGAACGTTTTTAAACGTGGGAGGTTTTATTAACGTTCTGAGAATGGAAATTATAGGTTATTTGAAGGTAATTAAATAACGTTCTGCGAACATGTTTCAGTAAGACTGAATAACATAGTTAGTTTAGTTTAGGTTAACTGCTTTGAGCTCAGATAGGACACATGGACACATTTGCTTAGGTATTAATCATGCAAACCGATTTCTTTTTTTATTCTGGCCCTGTGTCAGTGAGATTCAAACCTATGAACTTCTGCTCTTTATCCATATAATTAGTACACTGCGCCACCTTGATGGCAGGCAGGTCACCCGTAATACAAGTAAGTATTTGGCGGACACTAGGGGCAACAGTGAGCGCTGTTACCTTCAAGTAGGTTTTGGTTTTGCTACGGCGTTGTGGACGGGCGTAAGCATCTGCCTTTGATTCCAAAGGTTGCATGTTCAAATTCAGCTATAGAACGTTTATTTTTTAGCCTATCCCAAACCTTAACCCTTACCTTAACCATTCAAAGTTAATGCCTAACCTTAAAAAATCGTAGTTAATGCCTAAACTTAAGCTTAAACACTCTGACGTTTGGAACAACTTTGAAATGTGACGTTTGAGACACAGGGATGAACATCTAATTCTGACTTGAGACTGTGAGAGTAAAGGATGGGGTTAGCATACCATGTTTTTGTTTTACTCATACAAAGCTGTTCATTTTATTCGATTCAAACAGACCCCATTTCAAAGGAAACAAGCACTCAGGTGTGGCTAATTAGTGGGCGCGGCCAACACACCTGATCAAACAAGATAGAGGCTTTAGAGAGTTTTGTTAGCGCTGAGAATGGGAAGCGTGCTTAGGCTACCAGTTGAAAAATACCAGTTGAAAAATAGGCCAAAAAAACGTAGCTCTTTTTAATCGTGGGCATCAAAACTATTTTTAACACACGTTTGCGTTTAGAATTGTTGGCGCAATGATTGGGCGTTTAAAAGCGCTGTCTGACAGATTGTCAGCTCACAGGTATCTGTTTGCTGTGCGTTTGTGATAAATACGATACTTAATGAATATACACGCGCCAATTTAATTTTAAATAACATTCTTAGATTGTTACACATATTTTCTTGTGTTTTTTTTATGGAACGTTTTCTTAATGTTCTGAGAACATCACCTGAAATAGAATTAAAAAATATGTATTTTTATTTTTTATTTGCCTTTTTAAATAAAAGTTAAATAAAAAATAAAAACATATTTTTTAATTCTATTTCGGTGAACAATGGGTTAACTGCCTTGTTCAGGGGCAGAACGACAGATTTTTACCTTGTCAGCTCTGGGATTCAATCCAGCAACTTTCAGTTACTGGCCCAACACCCTAATCACTAGGCTACCTGCCGCCCCATCATGAGTTAACCTGCAGAAAATGTTACGTTGAAGTACTGAAATTCAAACAAAAAATGAACATTGTTTCTTAACGTTCTGTGAATGTTCTGAGAACATTACTTTAAATAAACCCATGAGGAAACCTGTATGAAACGATATGCTTATGTACTGAAATTCCCACCTAAAAAAACATATGGTTCTCAGAACGTTATGTGCTAGCTGGGTATCCTGCACCATTCCCAGAACTTTGTGGGAAAGTTGTATGAAAAATAACCATAGGACAACCACGCTCTCACCAAGCTCTAAGAAACATATGATTTTCAGAACGTTATGTGCTATCTGGGTAGTGCCTAGGTAGCTTTTTTATTTGTTTATTTGTTTAGTGATGTACTCAAGTTAACCCCCCACCCCCCTCACACACACACACACAGGAAAGATCTTCCCGCAGGCAACGTGTCTGGGGTGTAATTTACAAAATCAACCTGACGGTAATTAACAGCTGGCATTCCTCCTCAGCAATAGTGATTTACCCTGAACACTAGCAAACAACAACAAACCCAAAAACCCCCCACACACACACACCTCCTAACTGTTAAATGTAGTCATAAGCTCTGCAGACAAAAAGTCCCATTTGGCTGCAACAACACACACTAGAGAGGCTCTTTGAGTGTGTGGGGGAGTTTGGATGGAAATCAGACGTGTATGTGTGTTTGTTAAATGGGAGTAGTGATGGTGTGATACCTGGGTAATTTCCAGTGTGTGGTCCAAAGCAGAGGCACAGAGAGACATGAGACAAGGCCTGCTTCATTAGATAGGACCAGCAGGCATTCATGTAATATCAGACTGGGATGGAGATGAAGAGAGGACCGTGCACCATGGAGGGAGGGATGGAGGGAAGATGGGTGAAAGGATAGAAGGACCGAAGAGGAGGCCATATTGAATGTTGTATCTAGGAATTGTCTTAGAGATGGGGCTTAGGTTTACAGAGATTGGACTGTATATTGTTTTGAAGATGCACTAGGTTATAGATAGTAGCTAAACAAGTAGATAGCTCCTGACTTCATTGTCGATGTTGTTGACTTGAGACTTCATCAGTCTTCTCCTCTTCTTCTCTCCAGGTTCCAGCCGTTCTCTAAGGCCCATCAGAACCGGAGTTATGAGGGGATGCTCCACACCGCCTCTTCCTTCCAGCCTGTCCCCTACGGGACCAAATACTTCAGAGAGGAACACCAGGAGAACCTGCAGGGGAAACAGGTACCAAGGTTGTTTTCCTTGTCTGTGTGCTGTTCTTCTCACATCATCCTCTATTCACTGTGCATTATTCAAATCAACCTTTTTTTGGGACATCCCTCTATCTTTCAGACTGTCTTGTTATTTGAGATATGAGTCCATGCAATATTTGAAGACACACAGCATCAGTTTAAGAAACAACACTCGCTTTTACCTTGGTGAGCACAGTCTAACATAACCTCCCAACTTCAGCTATACACATTTGTCAAACCTGACAGCAATTTAATAAATCCATGCACTCTCTCACACGCAAATGCACACACACACACACGCACGCACGCACGCACACACACACACACACACACACACACGTACACAATCACCCCCCCACCGCCCACACATACACCCTGGCCACACTAAAATCCCAACCACCCCCCACACACACACACACACACCTGCGGGGATGCGTACGTAAATGAGAGGCATCAGCAGTGTGGTCGGCCCCCGGCCCCCCTATCCCAGGCATTAAGTAATTGAGTATGTCTTTGCTCAAGGCCTTTCATGGATCAGGGTTTTTTATTAGCTCTGTTCCCAGCAGCCACTGCCCTGCAGCGTGCACACACACACACACACACACACACACACACACACACACATACACCAATTGCCTGGAAACGAGGGAAATGAGAGAACACTTTCTCCAGAATGAGAAAAACAAGGCGCCACGGGGTCTCCCGCCACTGACTGCAGGGGCACTGGACACTTTTCTAGGGGGATGTGTGTGTTGAGGTGTACGTGTGTGTTGAGATGTGTCAAGTGGGGCTTCCGTTATGAAAATGTGGCGCCGGACATTTGACCGGCAGCATTTTAATTTACCGGACATTTGAGAAATTTACCGGCCTCATATGCATTGGGTGCGTAACCTGATTAGGTCGTCCACCCACGGTGCTCAGAATGACAGAAATCACATGAAGATTATTGTTATTCATTTTAACAGTCGAGGATGCAACAAAGTGCGTCCTTCTTACCGAATTCTGATGTGCACTTTGAAGATTCACTTTCCACATTTACTTTTCCTCAGCCAACAAGATGAGTAATGCACAGCAAAATCACTAGCCTACGTCAATCTACTATCCCCCATAGTTGAAAAGTTTACCTATTCAATTGGTCAGCTGGTCAATAAAGAAATAGCCTATTCCAAACAGTCTCTCGGACAGTTGTGGGACAATAGATCCCGAATTCATACAACCAGTCTACTGTACATAAAAGCAATGATTCTGATGCAACAGATCAGAACGTTTAGCTTAAAATGTTGCTAAACTATTATTTCTTCACATTATAAGGGCAGCAATGCGCACCATGCCATAGGCTACACCCGAATGTTCGTTTCATAGCACAGTTAGCGGGAAAACATTTATAAAGATGCAACTATGTTAATATGACTAGGATTGTGTCTTTGGCTACTGGACAATGAAAGAACATGACAGAAATAGGCTACTGGTTTCAATGGCATATGGACCTCTTTATAAAATAATTGCCTCTACGTTTCCATGCTCGGACTTTGCCTAGGCTACTTTGAAGCAACGTAAAACATGCCTCATAATGTGTAGTGAAACATTCAGGTTTCAAACAATGAATATACAGTATGTTATCAAAATGCATACTGCCTCCAGCTAATGATGAAGCCTGCCTTCCTGCCTATGCATTTTAATGGCGAATGGAAAGGCTACCAGTTGAAAAATAGGCCAAAATAACGTAGCTCTTTTTAATCGCGGGCATCAAAACTATTCTTAACACACGTTTGCATTTAGAATTGTTGCCGCAATGATTGGGCGTTTAAAAGCGCTGTCTGACAGATTGTCAGCTCACAGGCTCTGTATCTGTTTGCTGTGCGTTTGTGATAAATACGATACTTAACGAATATACACGCGCCAATTTAATTCAACTAAATTATGCAAATGAACCCATAGACCAATAAGCATGACCGGCCAAATGTATTTACATTGACTGGTATTTCCATCCATTTTTTTTAATTTTTTTTCACGGATAGTCAATCAAATGTATTTAGAAAACCCTTTTTACATCAGCAGTTGTCACTAAGTGCTTAAACGGAAACCGAGCCTAAAACCCCAGAGAGCAAGCAATGCGGCTGTAGAAACACAGTGACTAGGAAAAACTCCCTAGAAAGGCTGAAATCTAGAAAGAAACCTAGAGAGGAACCAGGCTCTGAGGGTTGGCCAGTCCTCTTCTGGCTGTGCAGAGTGGAGATTATAAGAGTACATGGCCATTATTAAGGCCAGATTGTTCTTCAAGATGTTCAAACGTTCATAGATGACCAGCAGGGTCAAATAATAATCATAGTGGTTATAGAGGGTACAGCAAGTCAGCACCTCAGGAGTAAATGTCAGTTGGCTTTTCATAACCGAGCATTCAGAGAGAGAGAGAGAGAGA